>CALSCE010010956.1:15070380-15114652 GCA_943593645.1 Bovichtus variegatus
TGAGGTTATTGTCCAGTGTAATGCTAAGGTATCTAAAAGACTCCACCACCTCTACATTATCTTTGGGGGGGACCAGTGTTTTTGGAACAGAGGAGTATCTGAGACAACCATACATTTTCAATTACAGAAATGAGGACCAGATTCCACCACAATGCCTGTCTGGTCATCTGCCACAAATTAAATTTTGCCGGAGCCGCTGGATTGATACGTTCAGCCAGACTCCAACAGGACGCTGGGGGATGCTTCATTGGGCTGAAAGCACTCCCTGAGTTACCATTTCTCAAGACGGGAGGTGGTGCGGGTTTTCGGAATTTCACACACTGGATTTTATTTAGCCTGTGGGGTGTTAGTGATGATGATCGGAGGGTGGAGGCATGTGTTGCAGCAGAGTTAGCGGAAGGTTTCGTAAAATAAATGATTGTTACAGTGTTCGATAGAGTGTTGACATATAGTGTCCTTATAACACTCTTACGAACTGGATCTTTAAAGGAAACCGTTCAACATTTAGGGATCAATGCTTAGTATCGCTTTCTCTGCAAAAGTCCGGGCCTTTTTACCTGGAGATCAATATATTTTTTGTCTGGAAACAGCTAGCCTGGCTCTGTCCTGAACAAAATCCACATACCAGTTCCTCTAAAGATATAACCTGTTTAAGTCGTCATTGCAGTATCCCATTCAAGCATGGAAGCGATCATGTATTTTGATTTAACACGGCAACAACCTTGTAGAAAAATATAAACATGGGCTGAATTATCAAAAATAAATAAATCCTTAATACTACATATGAAAAAAACTCCTCTGATATTTGCATTAACAGTTAGTAATGATTATTTTTGAGTCATTTTAAGTATAGTCTTTTAAGTGAGTGAAAAGTATATGATGGATTTCCTGTTCACGGCTTACTTTTTAACGCTTTGAAATCACATTAACAGGTTTTCCAGAGTGGAAACTCTTAAAGTCGACCGCGTGTGCACAGACTGGTAAATGTAAAGATCATTATCACAAAAGAACTTTATTATTTTAAGTGGTCTACTTTAGAAGGTTCAATCTTCTAGGAAAGACAGATGTTGACAATGATAATAGCCTGTTGGCAGAGGCATGTGTGTGTCCATATTAAAAATGGGAAGGGGTGATTTTATGACTTTCACGATTTCACACATGTGATACAGTTTAAAGTCGTCACTGTTAGCCTCGAGGATATGAAGTATTCTTCAGCCCTGCCTATTGTCCGTTAGAAAAGCAGGAAGACCAGAAATGCTGTCATAATCTCTTCAACAGCCTGCAGTATAGATCCTCTTTTACACGACTTAGAGCGAGTTCTGGGGTAAAATACACACAAATGAATTTATGACCAACAATAAAAAAGAAGCCTAAAGCTTGAGTAGGCAATTTATTTTAGAAGCATTTTTTGTCATATTTATTGAAATTGTCTTTACATTCTGACAGTAATCAATAAACCAAATGCCTTGACAAAAAAAAGATAAAAATCCAGTAGCCTAGCTGTGGCTGTCAGGACTGTGAAAAGGCTGGACTACCTACCTACTTGCCTACCTGCCTACTTGCTTACCTGCCTAATTGCCTACCAGCCTACTTGCCTACCTGTCTACCCGCCTACTTGCCTACCTGTCTACCTGTCCACCTTCCTACTTGCCTACCTGCCTAACTGCGCACACTCCAGCTGTTTCTCAGTAGCAAGCATTAAGTTACTGCATCAAACTCGATATTCAATAAAATGAGTACTGACAATAGCCATATATGTCGTTTACATTCATATGATAATGTTAAGTGTTTTCTTACACGTGAATGAGACATGAGCAGTGGTTGTTTGTTTTTTAATAATTTTTTTCCGTCATTGTTTTAAAAACAACAAACATATTTTGTTAAAGCCACCTCTGGACATGAGGTAGTTGGACACCTTGTGATAGGTTGTATTTATTCTTGTAATGTTTGACATAATGTTGTTTACTTTTACAATAAAATAGATCATTTTATTGGTGTGTTGGCTAATCCTTACTCTTTTTAAGTACCACAACAAAAATAAGTATTGGGATGAACTTCTTTCATATTTGTATTTTACTCTGACCTCTCAAAAATAAAGTAGAAATAAAGTAAACCACATCCTTACTGTTCACTGTACTCTTTCAATTTAATCTATTTCTTAAGCTTGACTTGAGAAATCAAGGCCACCCAGGTCTGCATGTTTGCATGAGTTATAATAGCCGTAAGACACTTCAACACTTACTTTCCAGCCCTTAATAGGTTTATGAGTTTAATTTTACAGTTTCATGACTGAGGGGCCTCTGATTCATGCTGACACAGCAGGTCTTCGACTTCCCTCTCCTCCTGCAAGACAGTAAAAATAACTGGTAACACTTCACTTTCAGTGCAGTGTAAGTCAACATAAGTGCTTTATAAATGTGCTCACTGCCTGCGCGAAGCTTTCGTTATGATCATGACAGGAAATTATCCTCATTATGTCCCGGCATCATGAACCAAGTATATGCTGTGAGACTATTAGGAGCCAGAAATATATCTAGGTACCTACTGTGGGCCTATTAACGTCTTCACCATCAAACTGTGAACTTTATTAAAGCTGCAGGTTTCACACAAACATCTGGATGCATCACCGTGATGACCAAAATTTTGGTATTTCCTGTTCAAACAGGGATAAGAGTGAGGGAGAGATATTTGTCTCAAAGCTATTATTATCAGAGAAGGAATCTAAACACACTCCACCACACAATTAACCCCCTCAAACCTGGGACATTTCAAACCTTGTATAAGAGATGTGTAATGTCAATGTGAATATAGGCTATTCCTGGTTAAAAGAATATTACATTTAAAATAAAAAAATAACCATATAGGCTACATTAGTGTGTGGGGTTACAGGTTACATACAAAAAAATAGCCACCTTGTTAATTTTTCTTGTTTTAAAACAATTCTTTTCAACCAACTCGGAGTCAATATTAGCTTAATTAGCTAAATAGCTACAGTTGCTAAAACCAGCTAGCAACAGTTGTCATTTCAGCTAAAATACACGATTGTCAGCTAATAATATTAAACGTATATAAAAAGTCAGCTGGAGACTGAGTTCATTTTCAACCAAGTCAGAGTCAACGTTAGCTTAATTAGCTACTATTACAACTAGCTACATTTGACAAAAGCTGCTAGCAAAGGTTATTGTTTTAGCTAGCAAAATCCACGACGGCCATCTATAAATGCTGTTGCCTATTTCTATCAGAAATCAAAGACCCATTGTTTCAAAATAACTAAGAATTTCAAGAGGTGAATCTGAAAACAATCAATGTATTGGTGAGGATGCTAACTTTTTGCCTGGAACCTGTTAGCTTTAGCTTCTTTTAGCTCAATCATATGTTCATCAAGTAGCATACAGCATAGGCCTACATTGTTTGTTTTTTGTACAAACAACGTTTTTGTTTTTAAATGTGCCTAAAGTTTGTTCTCAACCAACTTTGAGTCAATGTTAGCTTTATTAGCCACTACTGCATCAGACTACAGTTGTTAAAAGATAGTAACGATGGTTATTGTTTCAGCTAGCATGGTCGGCTAGAAATGCCATATCCTACTTCTATTTGAAAATCAAAGACCCATTGTTTTAAAATTACTAAAATGTTTTGTTTATTTCTACCCATATCGCAATAGCATCATAGTTCATTTTTGTTCCTGCATTGTAATTTAATTTAAAGGATCTTTAATACCCAAGTTCTATAACAGCCACAAAATAATGAGTAATCATTTCTCACAACACAAAATGTACAAAATGCACGCACAAGCTGCATTTGTGTTTCATTTCACAGCCAATGTAGAGAAAAGGCTGAATGATGCTTTACTGCCAAACATCCTCTGCATGTTTTCATCAGTTGCCTCAGTGTCTGTGGCCTTGGTCGTGATTTTCCTGCGATAGTGAGTGTCTTTGTTGCACAGGGGGGAAAAAGGGTGACAGCCAGACAGACGGACACACTGGCTGTCTGTTGGGTCTTGTTTGTGTCTGTTGCCATAGCAACTGTCAGGCTGGGATGGCAGAGGCATGGTGGAGGGTGGCGGCTGCAACGTGATTCATGGACAACGAGGGCGGCCGTGCAGAGAAAAAAGTTTTGGCAACGGACACCAAAAGAACCGAAGAGGAAGCATCTGGTGGATCTGCAAAGTCTCAGCTGCTCCGGCTAACCACAAAGCAACAGCATGAGCATGACTTTTGATTTCCTATGCATTGCTTAAAAAACATTGCACAATGTTTTAAGCAGCATCAACCATATTAAACATAGCTGCTATTAAGATTAAAAGTTTATTCCTGAACTTGGAAAGAGTTGGAAAAACAATTCCACCACAAGGTCCCTTTAGTAGCCTCATCAGCTAGAGTTTGCCCAGTTGTGAGGGAGCTGTAGATGTTAAAATGTCCATTCCTTTCAACCTCTGTGCTCAACGTGGTTATAACATCAGGGTCGGTATGTTGCCTCGAGTTAATTATGTTTTTTTCATAAATTGGTATTTAATGTCATTCTACTTGAGCTATTAATCTGTAATTGTTGTATTTGGTTGTATTGATGTGGCTATTTGTGTTTTTGATTTAGTTTACACTGATGTAGTTTTGGTTTTGAGATTCTGTTGTTCAGTCTGATGTCACATGTTATACGTCCATCGTGGGAAAAAGTTTCCTCACTTTAACATGTTATCCTGTGGATTTTTGTACATTGTTAAATAAATTACATTTACAAATAGGGGTGTCCTGGTTGTGTCATCACCCCCACTCGTCTTGTGTTTCCTGTCTCTCTAAACTATCCTACTTCTAATTCATCTAATTATATTTTTGGGCATTTTACGCCTTTATTGATACCCGACATCATGCAATAAAGTTATGCAGATAGACAGGTAGGCAGGTAGACAGGCCAACCTGCTTACAGTCCTGACAGCCACAGCTAGGCTATTTATCTGGATTTGAATCTTTTTTTGTCAGAGCAGAGTTTATTGATTGAAAGAGAATTTTAACAAATATGACAAAAAATGCTTTGTAAAATAAATTGCCTTCCCTAGCTTTATGGAAGTGGCTGTTTATGGTCTCCACCTTAACCCCGAGGCCACCAGGGCCCTCCTCAAACCTCTTACAGCCACCAAAGAAATCGCAAATTTCGATCTCATATTTAGGATCATGGACCTTAAGAACATCCATCACAAATGGGCATGCTCCATGTGCTGATGAAAATCATGTGACGCTCCAGAAAGCTCCAGAACACAGACCATGTTTTGCCAATTGTACGACACTATTTTTCTTATGGTTAAGTGACTTTTATTGTCCTCTAAATTTAAAAAGTGTTGTGGTTGATGTCATATTACTGCAAAAATGTAATTTAATCTAATGTGATAAAGTATTATGCAACCAGAAAACATAAAGCTCTAAGGCTTAATGGTCTAAAAAACTTGGAGCGGTCATACTCATGTCAGTAGCAGTCATATATGTTGTTGTTTGTGAGCAGAAATAAATGTTTTGCCAGCCATTCCCATAAGTCATGGGTTGAAATGGAAACCTAATTACACCTTGGCACTAAATGCAAGTGAACGTCGTGATTGGCAAAGAAATTGCTCTAATTCAGGGGATTTTCATTCAGAATAAATAAAACAAAAATGAAGAATGACACAAATTTAAAAAGAGTTTAATCAGATTGTCCACTTTAAGAACAGGATTAGACTAGAGCACAACCACCTCATTACTGTATCATGGGAATACACAATCATCTTTAGAAACCAAAGATCAAAAACGTCAAATAAAAACACACGCACACAAAATGTTTCTTCTGAATGAGAACACAGTTTGTTTGCCGGTTTTTATTGGGACGAGTGAGCGATGCTGGCTTCTTGAATCAAGTTTCCAGGCAACGTTGAACCTGATGACAAAGCAGAGCAAACACACATGAGGCAGGGCAAAGTACTGGGGATGGAGTTGCTTACATTAAACGTCATTGTTTGTTTTAAGAAATGAAAATGTATGAGATGAACAAATGTAAGCAAATGATTTGGTGAATGAATGCGTGCACGCTACCTGTCTATTTAAATGTGTGGCTCTCGGAGCCACCACGTCCAAATCCTGCGAGGGAAAGAGGCATGAAAGAATGACATCAGTGAACTAACATTAACGTGAATCTGAGACTTTTACTTTGAAAAACTGAAAGACAACTTTCACGCAAGATAAGAGTTTAAGGAAATGGTACCAATTATGTAAGGACTGGTTAATTGCGTTTAGTGTGACCCCATCAGGGGACATTGTGTGCTTTGATAGGACTGTTTACAGCCATGACACAACCGAGTGCAGAATATTATCCTCACACAGGGCGTTCCAGGCCGAGGGGCTTAGGAGTTTATGACTGAAGGAAACATGCTTACCTTTAGGTCCAAACATTGCACCGTAGCAGGGGTTGTGACAGTACGGCTTGCCTTCATGCTGTAAGAGGCAGAGTTGTATTAAAACCGGTGTATTTGGCAATATCAAAAACATCTAAAAGATTAACAAAGCGTTGATGTTACATATAAAAAAGGAGTGTATTTTAATCTTTTGAAGGCGATCCTGCTTCTTATCTGTTCTTGAACATTATTCTCCATTTGAATATTTCTTTCTGTCCTCTCGAACTCTGTGCAACCTTTTTGTGATGAATATTTATGTGATTTAAGTATGATCAAAAAGTGTGTATTAGTTGTCAAAACCACTAAGAAAAAACATGCATTTAAATTTTCCAAGTTCTAATGCTTCATCTCGGTGGTAATTGTTAATGTATCTCTTGTTATATGCTGAATATATGTCCAATTAAAAAGTGTTTCATATCAAAATCTCATTTCTCTTCCTGTAAAGATTTCTGATGAATCATCTCGTACTCAGCGGTGTATACGTACATTTATACAATCAAATATGAAATTGGGACAACTAGTTAACCTAGTCCATCCACTTAAACTGCACTTGATCGTTAGATTGTGGGTCATAGTAGCTAGCGGAGCGATATATTAGGAGATACTGCAACATTTAAAACGTTTCTAAAATGCTAAAACATCAACAAATCTCTTGTAAAGCAAATGCAAGTTTAAAAAAATGTCAAGAACAAATCTGTTATTCAAGAACAAATCATTTAGGTAGTCATTAGCCAACTATTCTAGAAGTAAACTCTTGAGTTTTGGTCAATCTTTGAGGTTTACTTTCCGTGAAATCAATATCAGAGTGGAGATTTAGTAGTGGATTTAAATTTGATGAGGCACAATCTAACCTAAACCCTGCGTACATTATCAGAGCTTACAGGATATTCTTGCATGTATTGTATGTATATCAGGTGTCTCACCTCTGCGTGTGAGCCTGCCGACAGCGTCTTGTTGCACTTCTCACACTTCAGACAGGGCCTGTGCCAGTCCTTGCCCAGGGATGTCACCCTCTCGGCTGCCAAACGCACAAAAACAGTTCAATTAATCACCACGGCCTTGAACCTCCAACACAAAGCCAGATCATATCTTTGCAGATCATTTTGAGAACATTGCTTGGGTGGGTAGCTTGACCTCTCCACCTCCTGCCTCATAAACTCTGATAAAGACCATCTTTATCTGCACTAACACCCACAGGACCGTAAAAGTGGGGAGGAACTCGGTCCCACAGTCTTGAGTTTCAGGTCTTTAATGGAGGAAGATGGACAAGAGTTGAGACGCCTTTTGAGACTCTTCACGCGATTACGAGCAATGAATCTGGCCAAGAATCTATAGGCAAAGATCGCATGAGGTCAAAGAGGGCAAGCACAGGATGTGCTGAAAATGGAGGCAGTGTTATCGTGATCCGAGGCTGTTTCTACCAAACATGTCTTAACTGAGGAGCACAGAACATGGCTGAAAAACACAAGAAATTCAGGAAGGACAGCTGATGATTGCAAATAACTCAGATGAAGCCCCGCTGACCTCCAAACCTTCCCACATAATTTGGATATGACATATTTCCTCTCTAAATATAGCCTGATGTGGCATGAGATTACGCAACAGGCAGCGGAAACAGGCAAAGTGGTGCAGGGCGAGGTCAGCTTCTCAGGCCAAAGGCATGAAAACATTTCAGCACAATAAGGAGGAGCTTGACCCAAAGTAATTACTGTATTTATCTTTAAATAACAAATTAGTGGACTGAGCGAACACGTCTGTCCAACGAATAAAGAAGGGAAGTCTCACAGTTAAAGTTGAGTTCATACTCAGTTGCGATGACGCCCTATAATGTTGTTTTTACTCTTGATTGTATATGGATCTGATAAAGCACACTTTTTTTGTGCACAGGCTATTTATTTTACTTAAAGATATGAGAATAAATGGGCCGTGAGAGACACGAAGATAATCCGATCTGCTCTCTGCATCAAACCGTGCTGACTGGAGCATTATGGAGTCAGTCCAATATACACAAACAGACAAATCTGAATGGAAAAACGCACTGTGAGGGAGGCTGTTTAAACTATTCAATCCTATTCATTCCATCCCAAAAAAGATCCATGGAGAGGCCGTATAACAGTTTGTCAAGCTAAAAAAAAAAAGAGGCCAAGAATGCAGTCTGAATTATTTAGAGTTGAGTGAACCTTAAATGCAGTAACAGTTTAAAGCATGAAGATCAACTGAACATTTTAGTTTTGAACAAATAGTTTGCCATTTATGGTAATAAATGTAGGCCCTTTTCTCTTTCTGGCAAATTTCTGGATATGTGTGAATGCATCGTCAGGTTTACTTCTAAATTTTGTTGTACTGTTGTGCAATGACGATAAAGCTACTGTACAGCCAGCCGCCGGTTAGCTTAGCCTCGCTAGCATAACGACCGGAAAAAGAGGTAAAACGCTAGCTTAGCTCTATACAAAGGCAATAACGTGGCGACTTCCTGCAGTTGTGTATCAATTAGTGAGCTTTAGATGTGCTTGTGTGGCGTTTGTTACCGTCGGACAGACTAGCGAGGACTCACCAGGGTAGCTGTGTCCCCCTGTCAAAGTTATTTTTTGTAGGACAGAGAGTGTCGTACACTGTACAGATTGTAAAGCCCCTTGAGGCGAATTTGTGATTTGTCGTTTTGGGCTATATAAATAGAATTCACTCTAACTGACTTACTTTGTGCTAAGCTAAGCTAACCAGCTGCTGGCTGTCGCCCCACATTCTTAGTCGAGTAGTTCGACATTTTGGGAAAATAGGCTTATTTTCTTTCTTACTTATCTGCCAGTAAGTACGTAAATATGAAGCAACCGAGAGCTTGGCTTAACATAAGCAGAGGAAAACAACAACTACAAGGTAACAAAATCTGCTTACAAACACCTCTAAGTCTCATTTAATGCAGGAATAGTATGATTTTGGGAAATAAGCCATTTATATGCTTTCTTCGGGATTGTTAGATGAGAAGATTGATACCACTCTCATGTCTGTATGCTAAATATTAAAAGGAAGAATAAGTAGGATTTTCGTATAAAAACAAAACATGTATAGAATCCCTCTCAATCATCACTTATAACCCAATTTATCTGCAGAGACCCTGTAGCCCTCTGCATGTTTTTTCTTAATTTGCTGTATCCGGAACGTTTTCTGAGCGTCAACCTCTCTAATGTAACACAACCAGGTGCCAGATTGTAAGCCCACATCCGACAGGAAGCAAAGAAAATGGCGCGGAAAAAAATCATGCGAGGCGAAACGGTAAGCGGACAAAGCAGTGGTAGCCTGATTGTTTCCATCTGACAGCTTAGAAACATTAAGACAGATGAGCTGCAAAACAGACGGAGAGAGAGTGAGGATGGAGGAGTGGAGCAGTGAGGTGTGATGG
The DNA here is from genome assembly GCA_943593645.1 of Bovichtus variegatus. Classification (NCBI taxonomy): domain Eukaryota; kingdom Metazoa; phylum Chordata; class Actinopteri; order Perciformes; family Bovichtidae; genus Bovichtus; species Bovichtus variegatus. Next base: position 15,080,193 of record CALSCE010010956.1, read on the forward strand.
ACACAGTGAAGGAGTGAGGCATGGAGCAAGTTTATGGAGGAGGTTTGGGGGGGGGGGGGGGGGGGGTGATGCAGGCAATTCAGGATAATGATGTTTCCACATAAACGATACAAAGCTTTGTTTCAGGCTACTTTTCCTCTCAGCTATATTTTAGAAAAGAGCATATTTTCTTTGGTCGGCTTGTTCTGGAGCGAAAACAAATTGGTTTGCTTGTTTTGGCCAGATGGGGAAAGTTTATCCATGGAAAGGAAGAATGGGAAGCAAATCTCCCCGGTCGCACGGTCAATTCATCTGACTGACAGTCCAAAGACTTGGCCTTGTATTTTATATTGGCCAAGAGCCTCTGTGCGTCTCCCTGGAGAAGATTTACTCGGTTGCTGTACTACTGAGCTGCAGACAATGAGGTAAATGCATTAAGACACAAATAAAATGGAGCTGTCCCTTTCCTCCCCGGATGCAGTAATTGCTCCATGCTTTCATGGTATCCTCATGAGACTGAACTAGAAGGATGGAGCCACATTGCAGGAAAGAATGAAACCTGCTTCCTCTGCTGCATCGAGTCATTATTCATGTGTCTCATCAGGAAAGACGATTCAATTTTTACATGGAACACAGATCCTAAACTCCAAAGGAACTTGGTAACAAGGAAGTTTACAGAGTGCAGTAATCTTTTGAGGCAATTGGGCATTAATCTGCAAAAATGAAAACATATAAATAAAGACTGACAGATAAAGGGATGGCAAGTGAACACATAAAATAGTGATAAAACTCCAGTCATAAAAGTAACGGAGTACATTTACTCAAGCTGTACTTCAGTATTCCCATTTTCTGCTACTTTCTACTTCTATTTCAGAGCAAAATATTGCACTTTTATATTCTAAAGTTACCCTTCAGATTTAGATTTTACATCAAAAACTTATAAAAATATGATGCATTATAGATTAGTACCCAAAAGTACAGAAGGCAGTTAAAATGACCTCCTGCTCAACCAACTACAACATTAAAGTACTGCTTACATGTTAATGCATCAATAGTGGAAGAAGCATTCTTGTAGCAATACTACAATCCAAAAAAACACTCCATTAAAATGTCCTGTATTCAAACAATTTACTTTAGTAAAAGTGCAAGAAGCATTTTTAAGAAAAAGTACTTTAAATTTAAAAAAGTATTGTGCAGAATGGCCCTTGTACATCAACTCAAGTAATGACAATTTTAATGTATTTTACTTAAATTAAACTGCTACTTTCTACTTATACTCCACAACATTTCAGGGGGACATGTTGTACTCTTTACTCAAATCCATTTATTTCACAATGATAGTTACCGATTACTTAGCAAATTATGACTTTACATACAAAATATGAATACGTGCATGTGATCTCATGATGCAGTATTTATTAAAATACCCAAAAGTACAAAAAGCAGTTCACATGAGCTCATCCCCGACCAACTGCAACCTACAATACTGCTTAGATGTTATTGGATCAATAATAACGATCCAATAACATAACCAATAACCTGCACAACCAGTACTTTTGATACATATTCTGCTGACAGCACTGCACAATTTTGAATGCATTTATTTAATAAAATACTAAAACATATTTTTCAAAACATATATAATATATACATTAAAATACCAGCGTGGTGGTTAAAGTCAGTTTCCTGTTTCCTCATTTGTGCAGAAAAAGCCGCTTTTCATTAACCAGGAAACACGACATTCTCTGCATGTGGAAACAAACAAACTAATTGGAGGGGGGGGGGGTGAAAAAATAAACAGAGCATATCTTACCAAAGTAAACTTCCTTCTCGCACTTTGGACACTTTGGCATTTTGTTGCAGCTGTATGTGTAGGTTTAGCGGAGAGAAAGCACGGTAGGTATCCTGCGGATGAAGTGTGACTGCAGCTGTACCGACCCACCTGTTCGCTCTGACTGACCACGCCTCGATGTGAAGTGCAGATGTGCGCCGCGTCCGCTTTTTATAGCACCGAGGAAATAGTTCCAACTGAAACTTTTCCTTTTTTTTTTTTTTTTTTTATAACAGTGGGAGAGGCCTGTGTTGAGTCTGTGTGAGTGCACGAGCAGAAAACATCACATTGGGCCTGTAGAAATGAAAGAATTTAACTGAACTCTTCCTCTTTTCACGTTCCTCTTTTAAAGGAAGTCATTGGTGGTGATTATACACAAAATGTGAGTTTCTTTGTTCTATTAAAGTGCATTTTTAAAAATAAAAAAAAATAAAAAATTAAAATAGGATGAAATGACCATTAAAGTAAAAGCACGTTGTTTCCAAGGAGGTTCACTGTGGTGGAAAGTAACTAAAGTACATTTACTCAAATACAATCTTTCAGCTACTTTTACTTTACTTGAGTATTTCCATTTGCTGCTACTTTATACTTGTAATCCACTACACTCCAGGGGTAAACATTGTTATTTTGTACTCCACTACATGCATTTGATGACTTTAGTTACTTTGCAGATTCAGATTAATAATACAAAGTATAACCAACAAATAAAAGTATTGATGGACACATTAATGCATCAATATTTATAATCCAGTAATATACATTATTCTGAAATGGGTAATTCTGCATAATGAGTACTTCTAATTTTGGTCTTTTAAGTATATTTTCATGCTAATACTTTTGTACTTTTATTTTTAAAGCATGACTATTCATGGCGTGGTGTTTCCCCACTGTGGTATTACTACTTTCACTACTGCTGTGAGGGGTTTTCCTGTTGAAAAAAATAGACATCAGACATTTTTTTTAGTCAAAGCAAAGTCATTTAATATGTTTTATAACGTGTATGGAGATGATACTGTACAATCAAATAGAAAGTATAACAATGTTTGGTATTTATTTGTCATGTTTTATCACTGTGACTAAATTATCTTCACAACACCTGCGAAGCGCCTCAGTGGAATAAACACTGAATAATAAATACTCTGTACAAAAAAAGTCAGGCCCAATTGTCTTTTGGCGACTTTATTTCACAACTTCCCAGAGTTCAACAGAGAGAGCATCTGCAGAGCTGCGTGAACCTACTATAGTGTGTGAACTCTATATTACTGTATGATTTAGCATTAAGTACATAATCACGGGGTCACAAGACGTCATCAGTTTGTGGCTCTCGTCTCTTTCATATGTCTTTGTACTTAAATATGCTTGAAAATCAAGTATAAATGTAAAAATGTTTCATCTTTTATGGAAATCACAGTTCTCCAATCTGAATCACCCAGCGCTGACTAAAGAACATAAGAATAACACATATTAAAACAACATATTCCACAATAACACTTGCCAAAGTCAGGTTGGGAAGCTGCCACGTTCTGATCCTTAATTATTTACCTTCTGTGTCAGTAAATGGACCTACCCACTGTTATAATCTACTTGATACATGACTCCACTCAATGGCAAGATAACCCACTTGATGAATAATCCAAGTGAATCAACAAAGCTGGCAGTGACAGAACACACACACACACCCTATGTCTGACGTGCAAGTCATATTTTTCTGTGGTTGTAACTATATGTAGGCTATATTTATAGTAGACTACTTTGTTACAAAAGCAGTGAGACACCAGTATTCCCAACCAGTACCCCAGCAGGTAGAATACTTGAACATCTGCAATTACCAGGAGGTGCGTGTAAAGATTGTGTAATATCTCATGAAAAAAAAAAAAAGAAAAGATGGTACATTTTGATTGTCATACCCATATATTGAGTCAGCTGTCCCACCTTAACACAACATGTCACAATTAGAAAACTAGTTAGGAAGGGGTTTAAATAAGATAATAGACAAGTAATGAATTAGCAGTTCAAATAGTAATCTTCACGGATAAACAGACAGCGAAAAGTAGGATGAAACAGTCTGAGTAGTTTGCTCGATTAGGTAAAATCAAAGGTAAAAAACATAGCGTTAGCTAAAAGTAATACATTTGAATATGAAGCTAAAAGCAGGGGTAACACGTTACTTTTACTGTTGTTGCCGTTAATTTGTGTAGCCGAAGTACTTTTTTGAGTATTTGAAAAAAAGAAAATCTGTAATTCAACTTTGACTTTGACTTTTCATCCCAAATATTGTGGCTACATTTCAAGTCACATCAGAGTAAAAACAAAGGTCACATGACAAAGGTCTGGACACATTTTGTGAGAAAGGAGCGACATAAAGCGTGCGTGCCCTCGGCACCACCCTGCGAGGACGCCGAGTGACCCACATCGACACAAATGTACGTGAACAGGTGCATGCTGGATCTAGCTAGCATCCTATGCTAATATGCTAACGGCGGACACCTCAGCGATGGCGTCTGCGTCCACTGAGGAACTTCTACCTTCAGTGAGGCCTTTCCACTGTTTGTCACAATAATAATAATAAGAATAATAATAATAATTCAGCTCAAAACTTCCTGGAGTGGAGGAGGCACCGGGACAGAGAGGCTGAGTGTGTTGGTTATGTCCTGGACGAGCAGGTGAGCTGACCCTGCACCAGATGGAGAACTCGGCCGGAGACGCACAGCGTGACGTTCAGACAGGTGAGTACAATCAACTCAAAAACAGCCGCGTTGCCAAGCAACATAGCATTGTCTGTAAAAAAAAAATAAATAAATAAAAAATACTGCTTTAATTGCTTTAATATACAGATATTAAATATTGTTTCTGTTTGCAGCTTCTGTGGTGTTTATATTGTTTATACATCTCTGTGTTGTGTGTCTTGTTGATGTTTTTATTCTAACATTATTTATTTATTTATGCTTATTTAAAGAAGTGGCAGATTATTTAATGTATGTCTTGATAATGCTACAGCTAGATTTTATTTATTATCGTTGTTGTATTGTCCTTTTTGTTTAATTATCTGTTTAATCGCAGCTGGAAGAAGTTGTTTATAGTTGTGCATCAGTTGTATGCACCGTCTGTGAAAGTCCCTCTATAGAAAACAAAATGTGGGCTATTGTTAGTTTGGACATTAGTGCGTGTTGCTGGTGTTGTTGCATGTATGGGATGACATTTAATAGCATTTATTTTGTAGCCTGATGAGGTATATATTAACATGTAGCCTAGCATCCCTGCGTCACAGATTAGCAGCCACACAGCTGCTCGCCTGATGTGTTTTGGTGACACAGTGCAGCGAGTTGGCTTGGGATTGCACGATGATGATAATGATGTCGGACGTCTCTGGCTTAGAGTCTGTTTTGCTTTAAAGTCACACTTTGAGTTCTGGGTGTAATCATTACAACACAAGCAGGTCACACACACACCCAACTCCAGGGCGACATTTGACCTGAGCTGTAGGGTTGAGAAGTTCTCCTCACTCTGTAATCTCTATCTCTATGTATGTCAGCTGTGTTTAGGGTGTGTGTGTGTGTGTGTGTGTGTGTGTGTGTGTGTTATGTTCACGTTAATATGGTATCTACGCCTAAGGCAGTCACAGACACACCTGCAGAGTAAAGCGTGTTTTTGTCTGTTTTCACAGTTGAGTACTCCTTTATAGATAACAAATCCTCCGAGGACATCGTAAATAAGGTCACCATGGCAACCAAACATAAGCTGCTCTTTTCACGCTGTAACGCAGACCTTTGGTACGTTGGGGCATTCTGAGGTTAACTGACTGAGCTAATCAAGATGACATTTGCATTGAGGCAAATTTCCATTTTTCTGTCATTGTGTTTGCATGTTGCGGTGAAAACTTCAGGAAACTTTACTTTAGTGTCTTATTTGGTGGGGGCCCTGGTAGCTCACCTGTAAATGCGGGCGTCCCATGTGCTGAGGCAGAGTCCTTGTGCAGCGGCCCGCGTTTGAATGTGACCTGCTGCCCTATGCTGCATGTCATCCCCTCTCCTGTCTATCTTAAGCTGTACAACCTTTGAAGGCATAAAGGATAAATAGAGGCTTGAAAGCCCCAAAAAAAATCTTAAAATAAAGAAAATGATACTTAACCTGAACAGCAGCGGCCAACATGTCCAAAGAAAGAAAGAGAAAAACGCTTTCACTTGTTTTTGACTCTCGGGATGGTTGTACCAGTTGGTTTAGTTTTGGGCTGGAAGCTCGTGGAAAACCTGTAACGACAACGACTGAATAAAAATAATAAATATTCAGCTTGATATCCTTAAATCCTTTTCAGATCTGGTTTACAGTTTCAGATTTACCTGCAGGCTTTCCTGTTTGGAGAGAGTCTCTAAGGTCGTTGGGATAAGAGTCGAGGACCGCCTTGCAATTTTCTTCATGGGATGGTTTCCATTAAATTAGGGATTCCAGGCAGAAGCTCTGCGCTCTGCAAATTAATCAGAGTGCTAATCTCTCCCAGCCACCCAGATAGCAGAGGGTCTCGCCTCAGCGGCCTGCACCCTGCTCCCGGGTCAGCTGGGCTCTCGTCCAGCCAGCGAGGTTGGCCCCTGATGTCTCTGTTACTGCCTTGTAATTATATTTTTCAGTGATCAGCCCGCCTCCCTTAAATTAGACAAGATTAACATGGAGGTTTCATGTTCTACATCACTAATCAAGTACAGTGGGTACACACAAACTGCTACCACATGAAGACTTTAATGTGCACAGTGTACAGAAGAGACATGCAGTCTAGCAGGCGACTGCACACTTGTTGAGCTGCACAGGCAAATAAGAGCATCGATTGAAAACAGTGCACATGCAAAGCTGATGTGGTGGTCTAGGGCCCCCGACACCAGTGAGAACACTATGATCATGTCCACGGTTTTCTGGGGGGGTTTATTGACTTAGAATTTAAAATCTTACATTTAATAATTTATTTTATAGGCTGATTCCTCCTTTTTTCTGACTCAGGATAATTACATTTCACTAAATTTTGGCCAATAAATGAATAAATAAAGGATTCAGGACACTGGATTTATTGCAGGCAGCGTGGAAAGGGGCTTTAAAACAGCATTTAGGTTGTTTACTTGGGCTCCTTACATCAGTGTTTCTAAACTCTTGCCCTGGGCCAAGCATGTCGTTTTTGAGTTAAGAAAAATGATTTGTGCTTGAAAGGTAATCTAATAAATGTCATGCTTATTCTTGTTTTGCAGTGCTTTGCAATGCATTTCTGCTTTACAGACATTAAACTCAACCCAAAGAGCTGCACACTGAAATCTTGTAAAGCCCTTAATTCAAAAGCTTACTTTTTTTTTACGACTGTAAACCGGTTCCTGGATCAGGCACCTAATGTTGGGACTGAGTAATGATGTCATGTTTTCCTCTAAGAGGATAATCACTCAACTGTTTTATGCTCCATTTATATCATTCAAACACATGCAGACTGTGCGGTGAACTTTGACCGGTGAATTCATATGATCCAGAAATGCCTGACCAAGAGAGTGGCTCAAACACAGAGGAGCTACTGTGAGCTACTGTCAGATAAAGTACATTTCACTTTTAGGAGCCATAAATGCTGTAGCATGACATCATAGCCTGCTCCATCTACAGTATATACTGGGAAAGTACTTCATCACGCGACAATCGAGAAAAAACACTGAATTTGATGTCTAAATTGCATGAGCATCAATCAGGAAATGAAGAGAAAATTAGGAAAGGCTTCGGAATTATAAAATGAATGGAAAAGTAAAGTCTGAAATAACTGGCGGGAGCAGCAAAATGAACCCGGTGCATTTCTCGTCATGGACCATACAGCAGCACTGTAATTATGCCCAGTGATGGATCAGGTTATACAGGGTCTGTTGAGCAGAGCCACAACACAGGCAAACAAGAAGAACAAGCCGACGCAGGGTGTCGGCCATAACTCCTGCAGATTCGGACCCAGAGGAGGGAGACGAGGCCTGTTGCAGGAGGACACTGTGTCCATTCTGTGAAGCACATGCTGTCAGAGCGGCTGAGTCACAGAGGGAAGTGCCTCGGTTTCACACACCTAGAAACAAAAACATTCTTACACAAACATGCATTTATTGAAGATGTATTTAGTTTTACCTTTTGGTGTACTGCACATGCTTGTTTGCATGGACAGAGAAGAATATATACTATATATATGCATGTATATATATAGCTTCTTTCAGCTCATAGTTTTTCTTCTCTTGCTTCTTAAATCCTTCCTTATTTTCTTGTTTATTTCGGCCTATGTGTCTTTAACTGATTGAAAGCGTGAAAGTCACTAAAACTGGAGACGCAACAGTTTCACTTCCTGAATCTAGACTCTACTTTTCTTCATTTGATGGGGACAAAAACTATCTACATAGGGAATTGCAAAACAATTATTATTGATGCAGCATTTATAGCTACTGCTAATTTCCAACGCCTGTCCCTAGAAGGGCCTTTTTAAAATGACAAAAATATAAAACATATTCACAGATTAGAAAGTAAATCATTTGTCTCACTTTAGACAGTTGTAAGCATCTTTTGCTAATACTTGTTCACTTTTATATAATTGAAAATCTGAATTGCATTGCTATTTTTACTGTATAAAAGCTGCAGGACCACAGTGAAACTTCTCCCACCAGGGTCTCACAGATTCTCACAGCATTTCTCTCCCAGACACACCTCCTGGTTTTTCCAAAGTCACTGTCTGCGCTCTTATCTCTGCTCGCCTTTGATGCTCCCATTACCTCACGCTCCACATTGGTTCCCTGTGATTTAAATCAAGACACGGGAGCATCTGCGCTTTGTTGTGGTTGCTGGGTCGCCCCCCCCCCCCCCTCCCACATCGGAGGTAAAAGACGTGATTGGTCCTGCGGTGTAGGCGACTGTTGTCTGTGAGTACTGTGATGATACGTTTATAATGAGAGGAAGAAAACTCTCTTCCGCAAAGACTTGATGATCCATTCCAGGATGATGACTCCATGTGTTGTATTTTGACCTGAAATTAGATATTGCAAAGTTGACGTGTAACCTGAAATAATTATCGGGAGTTTTTTTTGTTCCCACTATAACTCGATTCTTTTTCGAGAATATCACATATTGCACGCGTAATATCGATCATGTCCGTACAACAACACTGTATGCTTTCACAAAGAGTTTGAACATCGCCATCGCTCAACTTAATGACAGTGTGTGGAGTCGTTCGTCTTCATCACATCATCGTGGAGGCGTTCCTTCTCTTTCATCATGTGATCGCCCGCTGCTGAGTTTTACTGAGCTTTGTTTGAACCTGCTCACCAGCTAACTGCTGCTGTAAGGTTTGCAAACACATCCCCTTTGGCCCTCTTGCATGAGACAGCATGAGGTTCTCTAGGCGCCGCTTCTCTAGGAGCCTACTCAGCAGCTCCCACTCACCACTGAGTAGTTTCCTTATATTTCTTATTTAAAGTACTTTTTTTTTCTGCACTACTTTGTCTGTTAACCGCTTAAGTCATCGGTGCTGTATTACTCACCACTTACTTACTTACTACTTGTTGTTGTGTTTTCGTACTTATATCTTGTGCTTATACATTCGTACTTAACCTTTATCTGCACTGTCCCTTTGCTGCTGAAGCGCTGTACATTTCCCCGCTGTGGGACGAATAAAGGTTTTCTGATTCTGATTCTAAGTGTGTAGCAAGTGTTGTAATAGTGAGCGAATCCTGGTGTCACGACGACCACGGGGAAGACTTCGTGAGCCTCGACTGTTGCCGTGTGCGGCCACCATCTCGTCTGTGATCAGCTCTCTTGGAGCAGTAGTTTGTGCGACTTGAACCACTGTAATGGTTTCTCTACAGGTCGGCTGCTGCAAGGAAGTCGATCACATCTTTGCTTCCTGTGTGTCAAAGAGTTGAGAGTAAAATATCAACGTTGGTTTATAAACCACTGAACGATATGGAGTCAAATTTGAAGCAGGATTATATTCATGCGGAGGTGGTAGAAATAACACTACCGCAAATTAGAAATAGTCTTTTACAAGTAAAAGTCCTGCTTTCAAAATATACTTAGTATAAGTGCTCTCTAAGCAGAATGGACACATTTCAGAATAATGCATATTATATTATAGGATTATAATTATTGACGCGTTAATGTGTTTATCACTTTAATGTTGAAGCTGCAATCTTATACATCATACTTTATTTGTTGATTTTATATTTTGTAATATTTATCTGAATCTGCAAAGTAACTAAAGTTATCAAATAAATAAAGTGGAGTAAAAAGTGCAGAAACATTTTAAAATTTAAAAGTTTAAAGTACCTCAAAATGATACTTGTACAGTACTAATACTAATTAGTACTAATTTCCTGCACATCCCCTTTGCATGTGAAGGTAAATTGTGTCACCACTATCAAGGAAAAATCGCAGAATTTAAATTATTTCATGAAAATCTTCAGGATTATAACTTTAATGCCTTTTAATGTCAGACGTAGATCACTTTGAATTGCCTTGTTGTTGAATAGAGCTATAAAATTAAACTGGCATTGAACACGGTTCTATTTAAAGAGAGCGAGGGCGTGCCCTAGATTTTAACCAACAACCCTCTCGTCACGAGTTTGTGCCCAGGTTTTGTGTACATTTGTGTTTGCTTTTCTTCCCATGGTTGCAAAGTGTCACCTAAATATTTCAGAGCCTCTGTGCAAGGAGTGGGAGATGGCAGGCGAGCTCCAGACATGTTTGACTTGGATGCCTTTCAGTCGTGGCCCCTCAATCAAAACAAACACGCTCATGCACACACACACACACACACACTTACACAGATTCATGTACACACTGTTGGTCGGGGGAAGAACAGGTCAAGCATTTTGAATCTTTATGGGAACTGTCAGGGGAGGAAAGCCCAAATTGAGCGCCATTAAGAGAAAAATGTTGCTGCAGACATTTTTGGTAAAAAAAAAAAAAAAAAAAAAAAAAAAAAATTTTTAAAAAAAAAAAAAAAAAAAAAAAAAAAAGGATCCCATGAAAAACCAGTCAATTCAAAACAGCCACTAAAACCACTGTGCTACGTTAAACCATTGTGATTAAGGCTAATTTAATGCTGGCACGAGCTCAACTATTTAGAAAGGTCAAACAAATAAACACTGTGGTGAAGCTGCCATTTCCTTGGCAACTGGGTAATTATTTGTCAGGGAGGTTGTGTTTGCTGCTATGGCAACCGTGAGTTCCTCAATAACAGGAAATGAAGAGGCCGCTTGTATCTGAGGATACTGTGCGATCATTTCCTTTTAGAGACAAGAAAGAAAAGTCCGTGTCGTGTCCCTTCGTGTCGAATGTGATGTGTGATTGTCATCTCTCTCTATCCCCGGCCGATTCACAAAGAAAGCGATGGCGGCCGCTGATGGCACCATGAAGTGCGCATCACTTGCACCCACTATCTCTCAAAGTCAGATTTACAAAAGATATTGCGCTAATGATTTATCGGTGCAAGCACGTCCATAAAAGTTTTGCGGCTGATTGCAATTTTCACTTTTTTTTGTGTGTGAGTTTGCAATTATCCTAGTGGCAAAGTATAAAATGTTGCCTTGGCAATAGCACTGAAATACGAGTTTGATCTTTAGATTTTTCCTAAGCATACTGTATTAATACTATACCATTATAATAATATTAATGCTAATATTACTAGGACAAACTAGCTCTTCACTGCAATGTAACAGTCGTCATTTCCAAAGGCAAAATGCAGGGTTGCCGGCTAGAAACGTTGCTTTTGTCTACCTTTACGTATGAAAACAAGGACTTTAAAATGAAGAAACATTTCGAGTGGTGAATTATCAAAATAAACCACATGCTGTTCAAATGAAAAAAATCTTGGACCGGCGTCAAAACAGTGAATCAGCATAAAATAGAAACAAATACAGACAGGAAATCCAAGTGAAAATGTAAAGTCGTTACACTTAGGAAATATTGTCCACCATAAATCTGTGAATTAAAAATGTGATGTGTGCTTAAGTAAAACAAGTAGCCTGCTGCGTGGATGCTTTAGACAATATATTTTCCTCTGGAGAGGCTGTATATCATCAACATCTGGTTTTACCACTGCAGTGTTTAGCCTCGCTGGTTTCCCAAGAGCCCATTTTGCGCTGTAAGATTTGTTGCACATACTTGCCTATTCATTGCACTGCCTGCTTCACATAATTGGTTTTCTGACTGAGAGAGAAACATCATATTTCACTCTTAACTATGTGTTTTCTTGATCGCAGCGGGCGCCTCAGTTCAGGTCTTTCACACACGGTCTGATATTTTGATTGTTGACAGAAGGGTTCTGGTGATAAGCTGCCTTTATTCTCCTCGTCAACATACTCCAAACCTGTGTCTTTGCTGATTTTTAGAACCACCAGTTTTACAATATCAATTTACATTCACTGTCTGAAGCCGACTTGGCTGGAACTCATTAGCTGAATGGTAACCAGGCAAGCTGGGTGAAACTTTAAGGGCTTTTTATTCTAAAGCGCATGACTCCAATTTTCCACAATCAGACAATTTGCTTTATATAGAATGGCTGTGGGATTGAAGTTGGGATATTATTTTTGAATCAAAGCGTAGCAGTTTAAGCGGAGTACGACTGTGGAAGAACACCACACGTTTTAATAGCTTTTAGTGGCATTTTTGTGTTTGCAGCGCTGTTTCAAAGTGTTTCCTGCTTCATTTTGCAAAGCGGCTTCTTATCACGCCTTTCTGTCTGTAGGTTATGTTATTTTATTGATTACTATTGTTATTATTTATCATTTTTACTCAATGCAGTTTCCCTCTTTCATCCCACTATTTGGCTTTTTCTGCAACTTTCCCGTTTTCTGCTTTCACTCTCGTCCACCTCCCATCGTTTTTCATGTGTCAATCATGTGTTTACAGCTTGTTGTCCTGCACTCAAGGAGACAAAAAAAAAATAATGATTAAAATGACTGCAGCTTAAATGACTTGCCTGGTTAAAAAAGGATCTATTTTCTTATTGCCACTGCTTAGACACAGTTGGTTAAACAGCCTGCCAGCTTTTTCCTCTGCCTACTTTTCTCATCACAATCCAGAGCTTTGGTTTTCCGCTTTAGATCATTGAACGGGAAAATAGTCAGCAGAAATATGTCCAACACTGTTGGTTAAATATTTACTCTTTGTTTGGCTTGGAAATGAGTTTCCTCCCCAACCTCAATAAATGATCAAAAGACACAATCCCCTCTTTGTTCCCTGGCCTCCACAACTTCTGCCGTGTACAGTCAGTAAATTAAGTTTCTCTTCTGCAGCCTTGAAGGCGACTCCCATTCACTGAAACCAGCGGAGCGCTTCCATAAACCTACATCTTCACTGTAGATCAAACCGCTTCTCGCTGAAAGGTGTCCAATATCTCTTGAACACGTCCGTGTTATTTAGCACCTGTTGACGGTCCCTCGTGACTTTCCTTCTGGTACTTTCAAAACTCTGAATGTGTTAAGATTTCTGCTCATTAGAGCCCGATCTTGGCTGTGATACCAACTTATGCTGCTTTATTTCAGCACCATTGGGCCCGTTAAAGGTAAGAGAAATGTCAGCAGTGATATTTAATTATTCTTTGGAACATAAATGGCGACAAGTTAATGCAAACATGGGACTTGCAGCTGCTAGATCAAGACTCGTGTCAGTTTTTAGGAACTCAGTGGGTCTCGTATCACCTCATTGTAGACTTGGCACAGAGTCAGAACAATCATAAGTCTAAAAGCATTTCCCACTGAGCAGCTACAAGCGTTTCTTTTCTATTTCTTGGCCTTTTCTAAAGTTTACAGTAGGTGGACACATGTTGGACTGCTTCACCAGGTTTACACTTGGACAAAAGATGGCTTATAAATCTGTCTTGTGCAACACTTGGCTACAATTTCTATGTGCAAGATCTGTTGTGGGTTTGGAGGCTAAACGTCAGGACCAGACTCTGTGGAGAATACTCTGTTTTGCATGCTTCTGCCGTAGTGAGGAAACACCGGACATTGGGTTTGAATGGCTGCTACTTTTGTGGTATCTTCCTTTTTGGTTGTAAGTTTGACTAAATACTTTCTTCTGACAACTTTGGAGGGTCTAGACGAGCTAAATTATGAGCTTTTTTGCCGATAATCAGATGAGAAGATTAATACCACACACTCGGTGTTTGTGCATTAACTATGGAGCTGGAGCCACGAGGCAATTAGCTTAGCTTAGCATAAAGACCGGCTCTGTCTAACGCTCGTAAAATAAACTTGGTAATTGGTCATCCAGTGTTCTGTACACAAAAAAAAACAAGTTGTGGTTTTTATGGGAAGTCACTGCTTCCAGTCTTTATGCTAAGCTAAGCTAATTACCTATTGGCTCCGTTTCCATAGTTACAGTAATGCAATGCACAGACATGTGGTATCGATCTTCTCATCGACTTTAAGGAGGAGTAACCACACACTCTGACTCTCACAAGGTTAGCAGGTCTGCAAATTGCTCCTGCAGACCAATCTGAGCAGCTCGCCCCATCCACCGCTCCTAACAGGCTATTTTCATCACACAGCGGTTTTCTTTTGATTCTTTTAAAAGCTTCATGGTTGGTTTCCATCTCAGCTGACACTGCACTAAAATCCTGAGCACTGTGAGCAATCATCAACTGAAAACGCTTTGGATAGTCACATTTTTATCCCGTAAATGCCACACAAATCCCACTTCAGATCAATCACCAGACTAATGATTCACAAAGTGCACGAAATTACATGCTTGTGCTCTCCTTCTCCTCGTAAGTCATGTTAAAGAGATTGCGCAGGAACATTGACCAGTGACAGACTCTACATTTTACTCAGCCTGACTTCATGGCCATTCAATAACTGATATTTTAAAACAATTTTATGCTTTATTAAGCTCATAATGTCGCAGAACTACATTTTACATCACACTGGAGAACAGAACACATGAGGTCATTAATTGTTTTGTTTTGACTCTGATAATCAGTGAACAAAATGAAAGCAGCTTGAATATATTCACAACATAATGAACCAGCTGTGCAACAGTGCAGCCATAATTAAAGACATTATTGGTACTTAAATCAATCAGATTTTACTTCAAAGGAATGCTTACATCTAGAAAATTGTTTAAATTCTCTTGTTTGATGTTGAACAGTCTTATTAACCGCTCGCTCACACTTTCCCACATGCTATTTTTAGTGGGCTAAAATGACTGAATGCTGGTATTTGGAAAATGACCACTTTACAGTATCGTCTGTGCAACTGGAGAGTGCATTAAGTGAATGGGAAGAAAATAATCTCTTGAATCTGTGAAATGCCAGTGAATTGCAGTCAGAGAGCTATTAATCATCAAGTGTGCATTTCTGTTTTGTCTTTATTTCCATAAAACCTCATGAAACCGGTTTGACAACAACAGAGATATACTGTAGAGCAGTCTTTCTCAAAGAGTGGTCCGTGGACCACTGATGAGCCGTGAGTGACCCCTAGTGGTCCGTGAGTATATTGGTAAAATGTCACATTTTAAATTAATATATTTAATAAGTTTAAAAGTGTTTCTCAAACTGTTTAAAAATGACTAGTATAGAGTGTAGCATAGATGTAGCATAGCTACGTAGCTACGTGGGTTCGTTTTACGATCCTACGTCATAAATGATCTGCGTGGTCAATTTGAGCGTCAACTGACAAGATGGATCGATGGCTCAAGACCAGGTCAGTGAAAAGACAATTAAATGAAAAATCTGACGCAACAGTCAAGATGCATCGTCCTGATGCAGGTGGTTCAGCAGCTACAAGTGGTTCAGCGGCTACAAGTGGTTCAGCTGCAGCGACAAGTGATTTTGTGTGCGTTTGAGAACCACTGATGGAAAAAGCTTGGCTGTAAAAAAAAAACAAAAAAAAAAAAAACTACATTTTCTTGAAAAAAGCTTGGATGTCAAAAAAAAAAAAAAAATTTTCTTGAAAAAAGGTTGAATGTCAAAAAAACAAAATTTTCTTGAAAAAAGCTTGTATGAGAAAAAACACTAAATTTTTTCATGAAAAACGCTTGGATGTGAAAAAAAACTTAATTTTCTTGAAAAAAGCTTGTATGATAAAAATACAAAAACATTTCATGAAAAAAGCTTGGATATGAAAAAAACCTTAATTTTCATAAGTTACGTTTCATATGATGTGTAAAATCTATCAGCATTTACCGTTTAGATCGCATATGAATGAAATGCTTGTAGAATCTGTATTTGTATTGTTGATTTAATGTGTGAACGAGCGATGTAGAGAAGGTCACATAAAGCTCAATATCAGCCTGTAATGTGTACCGTAATTTCTGGACTATTCAGCGCACCTGAATATAAGCCGCACCCACTGAATTTTTAAAAAATATGTATTTTGTACATAAATAAGCCGCACATGTCTATAAGCCGCAGGTGCCTACCGGTACATTGAAACAAATGAACTTTACACAGGCTTTAACGAAACACGGCTTTAAACGCCTTCAACTTGAAAGCTGCATCATATGCCTTTCTCCGTGTCTTTGCCATGATGAGGGTGACAAAATGACCGTAATCAGAATCGTGACCATTCATAATGTCCGCTGTTTAAAATGTCCGCTGTTCATAATGTCCGCTGTTCATAATGTCCGCTGCTGAAGACATTCCAAGAACTAATAATGCAATTGAAGGTTGGCATAATGTTTTTAGAGGTTCATTTGGTACACTGAATGAAACACCGAGAAATTTCGTAAAAAAGTTAATTACCGTAATGAATGGGAAGTTTGAGCGCGCTCGATTTACGTCACATTATGTGACGGTGCTCAGTTTTTTGGCGACATGAAGCTTGTGAAAGCGGGAAAAATCCATAAATTAGCCGCGTCATTGTATAAACCGCGAGGTTCAAAGTGTGGGAAAAAAGTAGCGGCTTATAGTCCGGAAATTACGGTAATATACTGTTGAGTGGTAAGCAGGCCTGTTGTTTTTGGATATTTGGGGAGTTAGGTGGTTCGTGAGTGTTTTTTTTATTAGTTAAGTGGTCCTTGGTCTGAAAAAGTTTGAGAACCCCTGCTGTAGAGAGTTGGAGGTGTGCAACGGCCCAAATGCAAGGTAAATGTTACATTATATAAAATCTCAGAACTTTCTTGAGACAGTTTGTTTCTTTGACCCCTCTCAACACATCTCATTTTAAATACATAAATAACTAGAACTCTGACTTGGAAAGCGCAGACCTCCACCAAGGCCAATGGTGCGTTCACATGCTCCTCGGATGGTTCAATTTCCCGAGTTTGGAAGTCGTTCGTCCGACTTCGCCATGTTCATGAGCCTAGTGTGGAAACAACCTGAACGCTACAAAGAAGATGTGTTGTATTTAATTGCTCAGAATTTATTGCATCAATTTTTCCCGTCGAGAACTAGTTTTTTTAATTTTTCCAACATCACGTAAAGCAACAAATGCAGCACACATGTTCTATATCATAATGTTAACAAAAGTGAAACGTAATTTGTGGGTTCTTCCTTAGCTCATGCTCAGCCCTTCTACCAAGTTTCATGTTAAATCAGCCAGAAGTTTTTCTATTATCCTGCTGACAAGACAAACAATCCGAGCCAAAAGCATAACCTCCTTGGTGGAGGTAATGTGTAAAATCCTAATGAAATACACACGGTCTCAAGGAATTTATGGAAACTTGAAACATGACTCCGACTGTATTTTTGTTTGCTGTTGCTGCTTCCAGATTTATTTCCACAAGTATGGCATGTGGCCATCGTTTTGTGGTCTTCTGTTTACGATTGTTGTTGTTCTCGTCAACCCATTAAAGATGGCGGCAAAGACCAGTAATTCAAGGGGAGGGTTTGAACTGTGTGTAATGTAATTCGAAACATACACACGAGGATCATATTTTTTGCATAAAAGATTCTACCATCTGTGAGTCCCATAGTGTGTTTACATTGTTGTCAAGGCTCAAGCTTTTGGTCTCTGGTCTGACAGTATGCAGACCAGTAGAGCTCACCTTCGGAAAACCATTCCCCCTTTCAGCTCCGCTTCAGCTTCGGAGGAAGATAGCCCCGTTTCCAAATGCTGTAGATTTAGTAATTGCGTTGTGTGATGTGGTCCACTTCTGGCAGCACGGCGAGGCCCCTGTGCGAGCTGTATCTCAGCGAGGCATCAGATGTTGCATTGAACAGAGCACCACACACCGAGATCTGTTTTGAAGTGGGTGTAGATGGAAATGCATACCGACAAAGTCTAACATGAAAAATCGAGCCATCGTGCAGTTTGACTGTGCATGTGTGCTGTTTTTCCAGTGATGACGTGATCATGCACAATGGTTCAAAAAGGTATCCAAGGTTTTATCAGTCAGCCTTTTTAAATGGAGGTTTTTGTCCATTACACAGTAAAACAGCTTATAAAATAACATTCTTGCACAGCACATGTGCGGTTAACAAAGACAGTTGTGGCAGATTTTCCACCTAAAATAAAAATAAAAAATGTAAAAGTGTTTTTTTTTTCAAAACAATGGGTCTTTGATTTCAGATAGAAGTAGACAAAAGCAGGCTTGTAATATCTAGCCGTCTATTTTACCGGCTGCAAAGACAACTGTCGCTGGTAGATGTTAGTACCTTTAGCTAACTTGTAAATTAAGCTAACTTTAGCGCCATGAGATGGTTGGAAACACTGTCTCCGGCTGACTTTTTGTTTCCTTTTTACTTTTACATGCATTGAGACGCCTGTAAAAGTGTGAACTAGGAAGTGTAGTGTGTGTGAAATGTAGTTTAGCTAGTTTACATACGTTTTTGTATTTTTCGAAGTTACACGAGGTATCCTACAGCTTGTTAGCCGGACATGCTAACATTTGCAGCTTCCGTCGGAGCAGATAAACACACTGTTTAATCCATTCCTTACACTTTTCCTCTTGTATCTTTGCTTTTGGAAAAGCTAAAAATAAAGACACCGTTCTTCTCAACTCTTTTTTTATAGCGGGTTTTATTGTGGTATTTTACTACTGCCCAAACGCTTCAGCATGTGGAGAAAATTTCATGCTGCTTCCCAGCTACAACACACAGAAAAGTAGCATATACAAACAGAAATGTCTAAAATGACAACTATAGGAGCTCATCACACACACTCTAAAAGACATTTTCCTAAACATTTTAGAGTGTATTTTTTTTAGGGAAAACTATCTTTCCTGTTGGAGGCAACCATAAACATCTTGTGGGTTTCCTTCATAAATTTCTACTTGGACCAAATCAAATAAAGGTTCTTGTGGCAGGGGATTTTGGAGCCACATTTCTTGGCAACGCCACCAAGCCTGTCTAACCACAGACCTATATACCAATAATAAGTATGAATCTTCAGACATGTTTGCATCTGGAGTGGGATTTATTTCTGTCCAACACTTCCTCCATCACTGAGAGTACGATGGAGTCATTTCCTGCTTGAAGATGTATTTTAACAGTAAAGTGAATCTTTCCAAATCATACAAAAAGTGAGAGATGTTCAAAATAACTTGGAATGCTGCTCGTCTGAGAAAGCTGGGTCTCCTTAGCAACCGCCTCCCCCATAACACAAACAGGCCTCGATTCCCTCGCCTGGCAAATAAAAGGCGAACGCAGAGAAAAGGTTTTCCCAAGTGATAGGCTCTGGAGGGTCCCTGTGGTGGGCTTACACTATGTGGGAACGCTCTGTGACCACTGAAGAAGCCTGTGAAATATTATCAGAGCAACAGCTGGGGTCTTTGCATGCTGAAGTGTGCAGAATTGATATCCTCTTAAGATTTGCTCTGGTTTATGATCCATCTGGTGTCCTGTGTACTTGCACTTAGACTGGCATGAAGAACTTATGTAAAACTTCTCAATTAAAATAGAGGCAAAACACCAGGAACTGAATTGAAATTTGAGAACTATTGTTCATAATTTACATTTTTTTCAAAAGAAGATAAAAAACGTTTTTTTTTTTAACATATTTGTCTAAACAATATCTAAGCTTTGAGCCTCTGGGTGGGCGATTTCCATATAATGTTCAGTGTTGCCAACTTTTTTCCAATGGAAGTAGCTAGCACTAGCTTCAAAATTCGCTAAAAGTCGCCAGACAATGGCATACGCTTATTTACATTTTAGTGTATTTCATAATGAGTTTTCTTCTTATATTATTCTTTTTAAAGTCATGAAAAATAAGAACACAATTGAACTTTATAGCATACTTATTTTTCTGTCTTCTTTCGTATGCACCTGATTGGTCTACACTTTAAGCC
Organism: Bovichtus variegatus; assembly: GCA_943593645.1. Taxonomy (NCBI): domain Eukaryota; kingdom Metazoa; phylum Chordata; class Actinopteri; order Perciformes; family Bovichtidae; genus Bovichtus; species Bovichtus variegatus. The sequence goes on from CALSCE010010956.1 coordinate 15,100,213, forward strand.
ATGATTTTTCTACGTGAGAAATTAATCAATAAATAAAAACAACAAAAAACGGGTTGGCATGGGCCGTCGATCTCCGTTCAAACGCCAAAGATATACAGCATATGCTGATTTCAGTTCAGCTTTAGGAACATCCTGCGTCAGGAGAAGACAGTCAACGCTTGTCCTCTCTGCTATTGTTGTCTCCCTACCTCTCATCTCCTCTCATTTACATTCCTGTCATCGCTCATCCTCCTCCACAAGTGACTACAAACTGCTTGCAGCACTGTTAGCTCAGCGCCCCTCCTCACTTGTTTTCCATCTCAGTCTGGCAGCCCGCACACTGGGTCCATTGTACACAGAAAGACTTTGCCCATTTACCGGATACTTGGCAATGGCTGAAGCTGCTGTGACGACAGCGGGTGTGGCCTTGGATGCAGACAGACTGTATTTATGTAAGACATAACTGAAAATATCGAAATGTACAGTAAAGCTACCACGAGAACCAGAAGGAAATTCAACACATTAGCAACCAAACGTTTGCCTTTGTGTTCCTCTTCTGCAGCCGTTTCCTTAGCATTTTTGTGTGCACAGTGGCTTCGGGCCTGGCGATTAGGTCATTATTTTTATATCTGAGCTCAATTAAAGATAAAAATTAGGTGGAGTTACTCATGACAGCTGCTGCATTCACAGACATTCAATCATGCGAACGTCAGGATTACTCAGTGGACTACTTTCTCACTCAATGGTGTTTTGTGGATCAACAGTCAAACTGTTTATTGCAATCGTAACATATTCATTATATTCAAGTTGGTGCACATATGCATGTGTTGGCTACTTGAGTGAATCTGCTGGGTCCTTAGTAAACACAGCATTGACATATTATGACAATATAAAGTGCATATGGCGAACATGTGAGCTTGTGCCTATTTAAACATCCAGCAAACACAAAGGATTTAGCTCTTTGTCTCCATCGACTCCTGAGGATAATATCTATAGGACGATGTTCACCAGCTGGTCGCGAACTTTGTCTGGCTGCAGTAGTGAAAACAGCTGCTTGGATGAAAACAGTGAGACAGAACCAAAACATTAAAGTTGCAGGATTTTAAAAAACAAAACAAGGAGCTAAAAGAAAATGTTTTGGTGATGATTCTCTGTGGGGTCATCACCTTTCAAATAACACATAACAATTTGACACATAGTTCTTATAAAACTATTGATTAGTGCAACTTTAATTGGTATCCATCCCCCAGACTGGAAACCTGGAACTATATCATCCTCATGTCATCAAAAACAAAACCTTATGTTGACCCCCTTGATAAGGAACTGTTTCGGGATGGTACTGAAACCGTCTCCTCACATGTAAATGCACTTCTGACCCTGCAGAAAATAACAAGAGCCAAAAGTGTCAAAAGCATTTATTGGTCTCAGAAGTATTTCTTCCATGTTGCTCAACCCTTTTTTCTTTCCAGTGAACGTTTCATAGAAGGACATCGGATCTGAGTGCAGCTACAACCCTGGGATTGAGTCCCACCAGAACTTTCTGTGCTGTCTCTCCCCTGCTCCAGCACCCTCTCAGCTTTCCAAATGGCAAAACTAAATTACAAAAAAAAAAAAAGATGAATGGACTGCCAACCTTCCTTTTTTATATACATATATACTGTATATAAAAAAGAAAAAGCATAGCTACTGAGGCCACTACATTTTTCCAAATGAATCTATTTTATTCTTTCCATCGTTCGCCTCTGACCCTTAAACTCAATAACCCTCCTGTACATCGTGCAGGTATGTATAGTGAATTAAATATGCACAATGGAGACCTGCAGGAAAGAATAGGAAAACAGGAAAAGGTGACAAAAGAGGGGAAAAGACTTGATAATGAGCAGCCCGCCGTTCCATGTGATCGCTTTAACAGCTGCTTCCTGCCCGTCTGAAGGGCGAGGCTGAACATTATGTAACGGATCTGACATCAGTTAACACGCAAAAGCTCATTTATCAGAGGTGACACTGCGCAGTGTGTCGGACTTTAGTTAAGATACTGCTTAGAGGACATCGTGTAATACGATAAGATGATACTTCTAAAGCATCCTTCGACTATCAGAAGTGATTAAAAGTTGTGTTTTTATAATCTCACTCCTGGTTTTATCTGTTCCTGACCGGTGCATTTGAACACACCGGATGAATGACAGCTGAGAGCTCTGCTGTTGCTCTTGGATTTGCAATCAAAGGGACCGTCTTTGTTTACCTTGTTAACTAATCTATGATATGTTTTGGCTGCCTCATGCAGGGGTGAGCCAAAAACAAAGCTTATCCTCACTGTCACCGGCCCCCAATTACCCGTGCCCTGCCATGTCGTATCACAGCTCGGACACAGATACTGTACTTGTGAGATTACCTGGAAAGGCTGCTGGTCTGTTTGAGTTATCCATTTCTGTGCAAAAAAAAAAAAAAAAAAAGAAAGAAAAAAAGGATCTCACTTTACCAAAAGCATGATAAAAATCCCCTTCATCGTGGGCTGGGCAGGCCCGGAGGGACCAGTGGGAGAGAGGGATACAGAGGATTCAGAGCGTAGGAGACAAAAGAGAGGGAAGGGCTTGGCTCCAGGCCCGGACAGTGGCAGCTTGCCATGGTTTCATGTCTCCTCGCTGCTGCTCTCGTCGGTGTGAAACAGCAGACGGCCCACCTGTGCTGAGGGATTGTTCATGTAGGGTAGATTATAGATTTCAGTTTGGGCCGTCGGGGTTGCAAGGAGGTTCTGGGGTTCAGCTTTTCTGCAACACTATCCTCCTCCACATTTTAGATTTTAAAATGCAGGTCCATCTGGCTGTGTTCAGGCGAGCCCGAGCTGTCGCGGCCACAGGGAGGATGTTACGAGCAGACGCAGGGAGAGGCTGTTTTGTGATTAAACTCTCACATCTGCTTCTCGCCGACTGTAGATCCATATAACTGTCGCATAAGGAAAAAAGGAGTGTGCTGGAGTTGTTTTGAGGTCTGACAGCATCTGTAGGTTGGGGTAAACCATCAGGGACGGTGGAAGGATGTGGATACAGATGGCATTGTCTCTGTGATGAGGAGGACAATGCTTATAAAGCCCCTGACGCCTTTTCCTAATACGCAGGATCTGATGTAACTGTACTGTTAAACCAGCCTGAGACCGTATGCAAAAACCAGGCTTGTGACGGCACATGTGTTATTTATTTATTAAGTCATTAAGTGGGCACCTCCCATCAGATGTTTTGCTGAATTATACTTTGGCAGGGGCAAATGGCTATTGGAAGAATAATCATCAAAACTGCAATGTAAATTTCGTATGATTAGCTAGTCCTAATAAGCGTTCTGAAATGTGTAATTTAATTAGCAGGAGGCGCCTCAATAATTCATTCAGGCTGGTGAACTGAATGGGACAGAACAGTGATTCCCTGGCAGAGTGCAGGGAGCTCTGTACAGCTGCTTTACAGCGTCAGGGTCAGACTGACACCTGACTTATCCGAATTGGGTGTTTTTTGATGTTGTAGCACAGGTTTTGAAGTCAAATCTATTTTCTCAATCAGCTTCTTACTACGAGAGATGGGATCTTGCATGAACACGGTATATTCTGCCTGATTTCGATCGCTTTTGTTTATTCCCGTTGATGGAAGTCTGAACTCCCTTTAGCCGGTTTAAAGTGGGCAGGAAAGTGATGTCATGTACGTCTGTGCGCCAATCAGGATTCAGCGAATCAAAATCTGATGACAGTTGGTGTGTTGTTTGCTCATGTCGCCAACCTACTGTAAGTCAAATCTGATCAATACATACATGTATGTGTGATGCTTAGGGCTGGGTATGGTTTAAATAATGTCGATACCAATAGAGTATTTCATATGATACCTTTTTTTTTTTTTTTTTACTCCATTCGACACCCAACCATCAGCATTCAGCTGCCACCACCACTCCTCCCCATCCAAATCATTTTTACACCAATTATTCAAATATTTTATACCAAACACGTTTTGGCGACATCTCGACACACTGAACTGCCAACTCCGTGAAATACACCACCCTCGACTTCACCACACCACAGATCGCATGGGCTGCAGCTGCTGCGTTCGTGGACTAATCGCATGTAGCATTAAATCGAAGAACGCTTGCGCTAATTGGCTGTGATTAAAACCATACAAATCTTCTTTTTTTCTTGTCTAGATCTGGGTACAACAATGATCGAATGCAGGTATTGTTTGACGGAAGAAGTTTCCATACTACCTGGTACTATTTCTGTACCAATATGCCTGCGCTCATGCCATATTGGAGTTATCGTAATAATGACTTGTTGACTTGTAGAAACACTCACGGCAACATCCAGGTCCTCGTTACGATAATACGCAGGAGCCTGAAAACAAAACAAAGACGCACGCCTCCAAGACACTCGTTCAATCTAAAAGGATGTCATGGCGACCAACTCTTGATGTCCACCAGCCATCCCATGTGACCTGAACGCGGCATGAATGTTTGTGAGTATCGCATATCTTCGCAACAAAGCCAAAATTGAAAGCAAACCACTTTTTGGACATTTGAAGTTGCTGCATTATATTTGCGGGACTGGCCTCCCAGGGAAAGTGACAAGAGATCCCCAGAGAGTCCTGGCTCCATTAAAGTGACCTCCGCACGTCTTCCAATACGGCTGCTTTGGTCACTTCGATGAAGCTTTGGGACATCTGGTAGATGGGTTGAGTGGGACGTTCACAGCCCCGGTATGCAAGTTTCTATTTAGGGAATAACTGTAGATGGTGGAAATATTATTTTATGATGTGAGACAATGTCTTGCTCCCCTCGATGAAGAGGAAATGGTCCAAAGGAAAAAAAAGACACAGGGAGGAATTGATATCCCCTTATTGGAAAAGCAATTATGAGTTGTATAAAGAGCAGATATCTCCAAATCTGACACCTCCAGCGCAGAATAACTCTAATTGCTGGGTTTAGTTTAAAGAAAGTGTCTTTTATTGGAACTCCTGAGAAGCTAAAACATGTCCTAGGAGAGTTTCTCAACCTTTTAGCTGTAGCCCTTAATAATGCAATGTCTACTTGTGATGTCTCTTGATGTGGATTTAAGACAGGTGACTCAGAGTCTACAGCCACGTCAGCTGCTCTTTATGGTTGTACAGCGACAATATGAATGTACTAATGGTTGGCAGGTAATGTTTAACATGACCACCATCTTAGTTCAGCATGTAGCATGCTAACAGTTGCTAATTAGCACCACACACAGTACAGCTGAGGCTGATGGGAATGTCATCACTTAAATGTTTGAGCCTAAATCAAAGAATGAGACACATTTTACATTTCTAAATATCCTGGAAAGACCTGGAAATGTTAAAAAACGTCGTTGATGGCAGTCTGAACGAGGATTACATGACGCTGGTCGACAGCTGTGTACAAACATACATTTACATACAATGTGAGGTACAACCTTTACACATTCCTATCTTCGTATAGAAACTAAAAACTAACTGAAGCTGTCGACTCTTCTTCCTGAGGCCAACCCTTCCTACAGGTGGTCACATGGTCACAACTGTTTTCTCTGTCATGTGATTTTGCAACAGATGGTTTCATTCGGCAGCCTCCATCACAAGACCACAGTGTGTGTGTGTGTGTGTGTGTGTGTGTGTGTTTTATGTGAAAACAATAAAGAGTTCACGTGTTGGCGGCCGTGTGATGTCTTATATATACTGAGAGATCTGTTTGGTATCCAGGCAACCGTACTGTTTCCCTGGGCCCGGCACAGCGTTTCCACAGCGTGATTAAAAGTGGCCAAATGTGGGAAAAAAAAATAGTGGTTGATTTTTATGACTACAATGATGACATAGCGTGCAACTGTGAAGCCTGCGCGTGCACGAGCAACGCTACCGTACCAGAGTTCCAGTTACATTTCTTAAACGTTATGCAAGACTGAAGCTGTGCGGCAGAGTGAAGCCATTCTTCCTGCTGTCACTCATTATGTGCGGGCATGTGTGTGTGCAAAGTGCGAAACAGTGAGTTTAGTGTTGCCTCAGTACGAACTAAGATAACACCCTCCAGTCGGTTTTAAACACACTGGTGTTGTTCCTGATTTCTGAACGCTGTCAGAGCAGGCCGATCACTTTCAACCTCAAAACAAAGCAAGCGAATCCCATTTTAAAGTTCAGTCTCTGTTGGTTGCATGCTCCTAGTTTTACACTCTCTGCGGTGCATGAGGCGCTTACAGGTGGGACAAAAAATGAAAATAACATTAATTATGCAGGAGCAAAAATGAAATTACACCCTCAGAAATGTCCATAACGTTCAATTGACACCTTTTTATGACAGCCTCAAAAAGAGAAACAGTTCCTAAAGATTAACTGATGTATGACTGTAAATATATTATTATTATTGACTGTCATTTGCTAAAGGGAAAACAGAAACGATGATTTATTAAAATTCTTCGCTAACTCCTTTCTGGAGACGCTGGTGTACAAGCGACAGGACAATATAGTTGTGATAATATTAATATGTCCTCATAGGATGTGCTTACAAGCGCGTACAACTGCATCATGTGTTATAAACCATTTATTAGGTGTTCTAAAGAAAAATGAGTTGATCTTAACTCGTCTCAGAACATTATATCCATTTAACCTATAATTCATACCAAAAAAAAAAAAAAAAACACAGTTGTTTCATTAAAATGTCAGAGGAAATGATGAAAAAATCATGGGACCTATAAAATAAGAGCGTGACCAAGACGAGCGTCAGCTAGTGTGCAGTTTACACCTGACTAAAATATTACAGAACACCGTGCAACTTTAAAGCTTTCCCACATGCAGTGCAGATTGTATCACATCTCCAGCGTTTCTCCCTCATAAAACATAATGCGCTGCAGTTATGACCGACCTGAGATGAATGAACCAAGTGATTCATTCAGGGAAAGCTCAGCCTCTGTAATGACGTTTCACTGAAGCTAAAGGTAAGAAAGCCTTTTTTTTTCATTGGGGGGGAGGGAGGGGAGTGACATTAGTTTCCTCTGCTCTCACTCACAAGACTGTAATCCAAAGTAGTCTCATTAGTATTTGCAGGTCAGACTGGGTGTGGATACAGTACCAGTCCATGTAAAAAACAAATAACTGATACTTAAGACAAGAATTCCACAAACTCGCATGACATGTAGTGTTTGTTTAATTCAATTCATGAGCAGAACAAAAGTTCAAAAGAATCTGTCAAACCATCGTTGTAACAACACGGACGGAGAGTTAATTATATATTTATTCGAGGGGTTAAAAAGACGAACGCAGCAGGGCTGAAGTGCAGAGTTTCAGTTCTACAGACAGTGAGCCCTGCGGTGTCTATGGAGCCCTACGATGTACAACAGGTATTAAACAAACACAGTAACAGTCTGACAATAATACTAAGATGCACATTCTTACAGAATGACTTGTCTGCAGTGTTTCTACAAGCTAAGCTACTGTTTCCGCTAATGGCAAAAAATACTTCAAATAGTGCGTCATCTCTCGGAAAATAACAGCAGGGTTATTTATTTGTAATTAACAATAAAAATCTTGATCGTAGAGATTTATACAGCTTAAATTGCCTTGTTTGAGCTCCTTCACAATCAGTCCCATAAAGGGTAGTAGTATAATGGCTAATTAAATTGAAAGGACTTGATTTGAAGCAATAAATACACGTTTAGCTTCCAGCGAACCACAGCCCACCCTTCACAAAACCTCACCCACATTCTGCCTCATTTAAAAAAAAAGAAAAAAAAAAAAGACGTTTGTGTTGTTTACGAGCACATTATCCAGATTTTGACATTAAAACAGGTTATTAACATATGCTCATAAGTAAAATCCATTTATGTTGATTCAATACAGCAATGTGGGTGTGTTAAAAATCATGTAACAGTCGCCTGAGATCCACTTTCCATCTTTTTACATTAAGTTGGGACTTTTTTGGGACCTTTTTTTTTTTTAAATAAGGAATGTTGTCAGGCAGCCAAAAGGTAAATATGGCAAATTGTAAAATACAGATTTATTGGCAACGTGCTCCTGAGCAGCACCTGTGCGTGCAGCAGCCTCCGAGGCGAAATTCCTCTAGCTGTCAACGTGCCGCACCTCTACCCACAATGCATTTTTCCACGCCTAAGAATCACTCTGTCACATTTTTGTTAAACATATGTCATCTCAAATCTCCTCAATCACACAGTTTTCAGGGTACAAAATTGAAATATAAGACCTTCGTATTTTACTGTGGTGACATTTAACGTGTTCACACACATGTATAAATGTGTAAACATGGCGTGAAATTATTTGTAATAACCTGTGGGAACGCTGGATGTGGCTCTCCCATAGCAAATGCTTCATACAACACATGTCTAGGCAATTGAAATCATTCCTCTTGGTGCTAAATCAACTGGGAGCTGGTCAGAATAAAGTACGAAAGGATCAGAAGGCTGGTTGTCTCGGGGATGAACGCACAGGTGGGAGGAAGAGAAAAAGGCTACAAATAATACTGCGGTTGACGGTCAGTGTTGTGTAGAGAAGAGGGATGAAGCTGAGGGGACAAAAGGTTCAAGGCTGGGTCACTGCACTGGGCTCCTTTTCATAGATGTAGCTGCCAACACCACCAGTGTTCACGCCTGGAGAAACCACAGGGAGAGCAAGTGGGTGAGGGGGAGAGCAGAGAGGGAGAGAGAAGGTAGAACATGAGCAGGAGAGGGTGCAAAACATTTCCTCAAGAAGCTGCTGCTGTGTTGTAGACAATGCTATGAGTAACAATGTATAGTGCGCAGCGTGGCTCAAGTGCTCGGACATATTGACATTCTGTTTCAAGTGTAGCTGATAAATCGGTGGGTTGACGGCACCCCCTAGCGGTTACCTTTGGGCCCGAAGAGAACAGCGTAGCATGGTTTGTGGCAGTAGGGCTGGCCGTCATGCTGGAATAGAAAGAAAATACAGACATTAACATAATAAAAGCACAGTTTTTCTGTCTCATAGAAGGTCAGACGGGTTGTAAAGACTATTACAAGGATAAACTTTTCCCTGTTGTGCTTGGTTTCATTGATCTCTTCTTCTCTGTTCATTTTTCTATAGTTTTTGTCATTTTTGGGATCATGCAGGATCATTTACTTGTATTAGTGATGTATAACTTCAGTAGAATTGACTTGTATACATATTTTCTTTACCATTATCTGTAACATAGTGTTTATTTATCTAGTATTGATTACAGGTGTAATGATGGAGCCAGAATTTACTTTTCATTGTCGATTAATATATAGATTATGTTCTCTGTTCATCGTTTTGTCTAAAAAATGTCAGAAAAAAGTGAAAAGTTCAAGGTGATTATTTTTCTGTCAGTCGAATAATCAACTAATCATTGCAGCTCTAGTCTGAATGTGTGATTGTCTAGACTCTGAGGAAGACCGGTGTGTGGTGGTCGATATTCTTAAATCATGTAGCCATAACGGCTTTTTCAATTTTCTAACTTTTTTTTTTTTTAATTCATTCCTATTTTGTGGACATGATTTTCTCTTGTTTTTTCACATTACTGTCAAATCCAAGAAGCACTGCCTGATTTTTTAAAAATTATTATTATTTTATTATTATTATTTATTATTTTATTTTTTAAATTTTATTTATTTTATTTTTTTTAAATTTATTTATTTATTAAATCGAGCATCATACACTCAGTGGCCACTCTATTTTGTACACCAATAAGACGGTAATGTTCAGTTTGTAAAAATGTGTGAATTCAAATGCATGTTAACTATAATGGTCATAATTAAAGGTGGTGTATAATACATCGAATTAAGAGGCGTTTCTACTTTTCGCTGGCTGCCATTTACAAACACGGGCGGGTCAGAATATTAGAAACACTGCATATACTTAAGTCCATCACAAAACCACCACTTACGATGACCTCAATGCTAAAACACAGAACTGAATCGACGCCTCTAAATGTTGAACATTAAAAAGCATCATAAAAGTAGACTTAAGTCTGTCTTTTCTATTTATTTCTACTGGTTCTTTTGTTCTCAGTATTTTTCCAGCTTCTTTTTGTCCCCTCACCTCTGCATGGCTGCCAGGAGCCAGAGTCTTGCTGCACCTCTCGCAGCGCAGACAGGGTCGATGCCAGTCCTTACCCAGAGATGTCACCTTCTCAGCTATTGTGACACGCACACACACGCACGCACACGCACGCACACACACATGCACACTTGTGAGACACCATGGCAACCACTTTGCAGTTTCACACCTTTTACTACAACCTTTTTCCCCCTCACCTTTTTTCCCTGAAAGTGTTGAATTACTCACCAAAATACACCTTCTTGTTGCATCGGGGACACAGGTTGGCCTCTCCGGAAAAGGTGGTGATGCTGCCAGCTGCTGAAACATTACACACACATGACACACACTTTACAATACTGGAAAGGCAAGGGAAACTATTTAATAAATGACCACTAATCTTCTCTGACAGGTGTAAAATCCAGTGTCCACTAATGATGTAGGGGTATACAAATTAAATTGAGCTTAGTATAACAGCTTTTATGTGTTTTTAAGAGGGAATTAGAAAGTTAAAAGGCTAATTTTGCCAATTTAACATATTCTGGCTGCCAAGTTACTTAATTCACTCCCTCTTAAGAGCCAATCATGGGGGTCATGGATGTTTAGTGAACATGTAGTGTTGTTCTGGGGCTGCAGGTGGCGCCAAAAAACAAAGACACCGGTTTGGATTTATTCTGACATAAAACAACCTACACATAACAACTTGTTCCCCCACATATTCACCAAAAACCACCAAATAAAAGCATACAGATTCAATCCAACGGACGCAGACACTCAAACAAAGAAACTTTAATTATTATAAATATAATTAAAACAAAACAACACAACGTATTTCTTTAGTAGTCCTGGCCTTCCCCAAATCATGACAACATGAAATAATTTAATTATAGCAGTTACTGTGTTACACATTATACTAATTGTACTGTTGTACTAAAATACTAAAGACGTTCACACATCTCTCCTCTTTTCATTTTTACTAAATACCTTTTTTCTCTTCAAAACTGGAAAATATTTCAAAAGATCTCACGTAAACTGTTCCTAATTTTAACCCATATTGAAAGTTTTAAATCCTGAGAGGTTAAAATCCTAAATCTTTGCTGAGTTTTCTAGCTTCAAAACATCAAGTGAGTAGAAAAACAGGCACCAACTGAAAACTGCACAGCAGAGATAAATTGACAAAAAAACACCAGATAAAATGATTTTGTTCCTGCTGACAGGGATTTCCCAGAAAACACACACACACACACGATCTAACACGTCTGAGAAAATCCTCCTCAAGTCCCAAAAGACTTGATGTATCGCCGCTCTTATCATTGAGTCAGCAGCAGCTTTCCTTCCGAACCTAAAACACTAAAAATCTTCAGTGACAAACGGCCCTATCGACAAACTTTCACCGCCCCAGTCAGCACTTGCTGATAGATTCACATCCACAGTACGAGCGATATGAACACACGCTCCTCGTTTACCTTTCGGTGCTGCCTTGGGGGCGAACACTCGCTTCTCTTCAGCTTTTGGGGCCGAATCCACACTGGTGGGGTTGTTGTTGGCTGGAGTATCGTACACGTAAGAGCCGGCTCCACCAATGTTCACACCTGAAACGTTACAGCAGAGGAGGTGAAAAGACGTCAGTAGCAGCAGAACAAAGAAAAGGGAAATGTTCATTTGAGAACTAAAAATATTAGAATGAACTCTAGCTACAAATGTATGGGAGACTTAAAGTCACTGAATAGATCAATAAATACAAACAATAAAATACAGAATCCAATACAGAAATTAGTATTTTGATGAATGAATGAAATGGAAAAGATTAAATAAATACAGAGATGAATATCTACATACATAATTAAATGAAGAAATAAATAAATATTGGTAATTATTCGCTAAATATAAATATTGCAGCTACTTAACATCAGTAGCAGGTGAACCAACTCATATACAGACAAATACAGAAAGAAAGAAGTAGTTTTGTAAAATTATTTATTCACTTTTTATTTTTTAAATTTTTTTAAATTTTATTAATGAATAGAAATATTGATCTATTTATGTATTAATTTCAGCATTTTGTTCGTGCATTTATTGATGAATAAGTCCGTTTTAGGCCTCCATACTAAAAACGTTTTTCTTTTTCTTTTATTAACTAGATTACAAAATTAACATTGTGATTAAAAAAAGAGAGACAGGGCGTCATAAAAACATTGTTTCAACAATAAATACAAACATAACCATACTAAGCCACACATTACAAAAGAATATGCAACAGATCGAGTTAAGATGCAATAAGAGAGTATAGACAAAGTTTAGTTAAGACGCATAAACAGGTGAATGTAGTTTATGTTGAATAAATATACATGTGCTTCACCTTTTGGCCCAAAGAGGGCAGCATAGCACGGTTTGTGGCAGTAGGGCCGTCCATCATGCTGTGGGAGAGAGAGAGACACCATGACATTTATATAAAACAAAACGACTCAAAAAAACAACCTGATGACGCTAATGGGAAAATGCAACCATGACATGTATGAGAAGTCATACATTTCACGCTTATTTCTGACATCATATATTTTGGTTTTGGAGAGGAGACGGAGAGGATTGTGTCCAAAAACGGAGATGAGACTCTTTTTCCATCTCAACACATAATAATGACGCCGGCTGTATCCAAGAAACAGGACTCTGTTGATGGATCCAGCACCACACTTCAGTGGAGCCCATGAGTCTGTACCCCACTTGAGAGGTCAGTCTAAGACATAGATGGCTTGCTGCTGATGCATGCTGGGAATGTGGCGGTCACTGCAGGAGCATGTGACCCGCTTGGGTAGGGGATCAGGGCTGAGGGCCACTGGTCCAGAGCCCAATGCCCATAGAAGAGAAGAACCAAGCGAATGCCACAGGCAGGATGCCAGGCCCTGGGTGGTGAGGGAAAAAATGGCGTTAAATGAAAAAAGGGCCACACTACCCACAATCTACTTTGGCCATATGAGCTCCTGTTCCTTCGGTAGACGGTGTGGCAGAAACAAAGGATTCTTCTCTCACCTTTAATAATGAATTAACCGTGACAGGATCAGCTACTGTTCAAGCACTCCTCTCGCACTTCCTGTTTGACATTTATTAGATCCGTGAAGGTCTGGACGGCACTGCCGTGACTAAGCACTGATGACTTTCTCAGGACAGGACACACACAGGGCTCCATTGTCAAGTGAACTGAGAGGTCTGTTAGCGGGCTGCTGTACAGTATCGCTGTGGCTCCGACTGTGAGGCAGAGGAACCCTAAAAATGGATTATCCATCGCTGCACACAGCCCACTCTCTTCCCAGCAGTTCACTTCCCACATCCTGACATTTAAATCTGTTTTCTCCATCTTTTTCTGTCCTGACCTCATCCTCATCTTAATCTCCATCCCCCATTGCTTTAACCTCTACTCACGCACTTTGCTGGGCTTCAGTCCCTGAACCAGAGACCAGAATGGAGGTGGATTAACTTTGAACCACTGGCTGTTTTCGCTCTGCTTTTTACTTCCTTGCAGGATTATGGCAAAGTCACTTCATATCTTAGCAGGTAGCTATTTTAAGGAAAGGCTTTTTAAAAAGATGCTATCAAGTTATGGCATTAAGTCCGACAGTTCAATCAAAAGAGTGTTTTTCCCTCTTAGATTTTATCATTTGAAGGATCTCTGTAGCTCGCTCCTCATCTCTGCTTAGCGGCTCGAGGCGACATTAGCTGCTACTAGCATAGGACACCACGAAACTCTCTCGGACAAAATTTCGACAAAAAGGACCAAATATCCATGGGATTAAAAAAAAATCTGTGGTTCTGCTGCATTGATTGACTCTCTTGTCATAATTTTGTGACCCCTCAGATTCATCTTAAAGTGTTCAGAAAAGTACTGAAACTAAAACACTTGCAATTTCATGGCTGATTCATAGATGTTTATCACTTTGAGATGAAGTGAAAATGCATGTTCTGATTTGACTGTGTTCTGACACTGAGCAGAAGGGTTGCAATTAAATACAATCCTGATATTTTAGGGTCAACACTGAAGACTTGTCACCTTTTTCCTTTTGCAGCCTGGCTCTCTGCCACCAGCCTCAGGAAGCCGCTGCCCTCATTCGGCCCACAGACGACAGGCCTTTTAAAGAAGCAGTCAGTATTTCTCTGAGGGTCGTAACCTTTTGCATACCAGGCTGGAGATGACATCAAACACCCTAACAAAAACCAACCACAGTCCCTTTTACATTGCTTTAATTTCTTTATACGTCTCTAAGCCTCACTCTGTTTCCATGACGATGATCGAGTATTGAATTTTTGCCTACTAAAGTCAGGCTCGTGGTACGGTGCTGCAGCCCGGGGCAGGATTTGGATGCTGTCCATGTGTGTGTGGGGAGAGAGAGAGAGAGAGAGAGAGAGAGAGAGAGAGAGAGAGAGAGAGA
>CALSCE010010956.1:15115534-15153240 GCA_943593645.1 Bovichtus variegatus
ACAGAGAGAGAGAGAGAGAGAAAGAGACACAGAGAGAGAGAGAGAGACACAGAGAGAGAGAGAGAGAGACTACATTACTGTAAACATGCAGAGATTAAACAGCAGCGCAGCATCCTTTGGGGTCCGCTGGGATAATGCTTTTGTGTACAAAGACACACGCTGAGATCACATCCTCTGTGTGTTGAGAAAAGAGCGGGAGAGTCATCCATTTACAGGGAGAGCGAGAGGGTGAGAGTTGAATCGTTGGCTGGGCCACGAAAGGCAAAAGAAAAAGGGCACGATAAGGAAATCTTTCTATATTGAGACGTGACACTGCAGTGTGATTATGCAACAGAGAGGGAAAAGGCAACTCATCCTGTAACGCTCAGGGGGTTCAAATTCCCACAAGGACGACTCATATTGACAGATGCAAGCAGACACAACAAGGCAGGGGGAAGCAGAAAGCACTCACTCAGCAATTTCCTGTGCAAAAATGCACAAGTTCTGTGAAGTGAAATGGAATGACTTCCTAATCTCTACCCGCTTCCTGTCTAAAGAGCTGGTCGCACCTTAAAAAACAGCAAATTTTCATCAGCAGCCAATAATTGCCATCAGTGACCAACAGCAAACCGTCTCATTTGTGCTGACAAAGAGCCAGAGAGTCCAAAATGGAGGACTTTTATTGTAGCTTATTAGCTAAGTGGCTCCATTCACTTTTATTTGACTTTCTTTGTTGCAGTAAAAAGTGTTCCACAAAAAAGAAATGGTCTACAGACAGTTATTAGACAGGAGTCGATGGTACACCCCCCCCCCTCCTAAATCACAAAGTGTCTAGACACTACACGTATGTCAAGATATTTTCAATGAAAACACTATCCTTGTGTACAGAACTCTAAGTTCTCCTAGTATTAAGCACTGAAACAAGCCAATGTTAAATGGTCACATGATTAGCATTTTTTTGTTTTATTGAGAATCCATGCAATCTGTCAATAAGTCAATACATAACCAGGCAGCACTGACTTCCCCTTTTTAGTTTTCACAACAGTCACTGAACCGAAAAGACACACTAGCATGGAGTGTGTTGGATTTGACCTCGTGTACTGATATTTCATACAGAAAAACAACATAACTACCTAAAAATGGAACTTGCATTAACAGAGAAAAGCCCATGAAGTTGATAAAAAAAAAAAAAAGAAGCCATTTGTTGGACACTTTTAGCCACAGTGCTTCCCAGCATCACTGAGTGCATATACTATCATGAATGGCCTCAGTGGGAAGTGAACTCCTACCCCAGGCAATGTTAGAGACGTGCTCCATGCGCACAGCTATACAGGCTAGAAAGAGTCCATATCATTGCCCCAGTTACAGCGTTAAAACGCAGATCTACTCCTCTTCCTCCTGTTAAAGTGCTGAAGTGCCTTCAAGCAAGAAGCTGAACCTGTAAATCACTTTAAATTGTAAATTTGAGATTGTAATGGCATTTCCACAATTATCTTGACGTTTTTTCAACTAAACAGCTGAATCGATCAATCAAAAAAAAAAAAAAAAAATAGACGTAATTACAATTACGTCCTAATAAAAACAATTGTTAGTTGCAAGCGATGGAAGATGTATTGAGATCTTTTAACTAAGAAAAAGTAAAAAATACCACAATATAAAAATCTTCTCTTAGTCTGACAAATGAACTTGTCACTAAAGATTTGGAGTAGAAGTATTAACGGCATGAAATGAAAGTAAAGTGCCAAAGTAAAATTTGAGTGGATGTATTTAGTTACTTTCCTCCACTGTTCACCACTTTTAAACATGTTGATTATCTTGTATACGTTTACAATTTTGTTCATGTTGCTCATTTTGGTACATTTATATCCGGTATTTTGTTTATTTTTTAAATGTTTTTTATTATAATCTCTTGTATTCGCATTGTGCGCTGCCTTGGAGTTTGACGCAACGACATTTCACTACACGTACTATTATGTATATGTGATGAATGAAATCAAGTCTCTCTAGTTGCAGCACCAGCGCAGACCCATTTGTACCAGATGCCTTTAATCTCCGCAGTGAGGGGACAGTATTGTACGTTTACTGCTGGAGTCTCACTGACCTCAGCGTGGCCTCCGGCGTTCAGGAGCTTGTTGCAGCGGTCACACTTGAGACACATCTTGTGCCAGTCCTTCCCCAGTGATGACACTTTTTCAGCTGCACATGAAAGACAAAAGGGGGAGTGGGGGGGGTGAGTGCAAACATTCACATAAAGCAGCGTTTACATACATTACTGTGAACGACAGCCATCGATTGTGTTGGACTTTGTATGCGTTATAATGTGGCGTTCAAATCACTCATAGCGGAGAGAGGGATGACGTTGCTTCACTCTCCAGAAGAATGATTAGCTTGTACTGTATTTATGGGTTGCTGTGCCTTGGGGGAAATCATGTCATCGTGCCCACCGAGTGACCGGGGGGGAGCTGCTTGTGTACCACCACAGGATGCAGTGGGGATGTCATCGCGGGATAGACAGAAAGTGGCGTGAGTCCCGGTCCAGCTGGAGCAGCAGGGGGTTCCCACATCTAACCCAGATCCTTTGTGCTAACCCTCCAAAACATACACACGCCCCTCCCCCAGCTTACAGTATACCCATCCTCCCTTCAAAACCCTTTTCCGTCCCAGACCGACTCCAGACAAGCGAGGGACCCCTAATTACACCCTTTCCAATAATAAATCTCTGCTGCTTCAACACAATGGGCCCCAAGGAGTCGTGCAGGCAGCAGAGGAAACACCTTCTCTTATCGAGGCAGGGCACAAATAGCCGGATACTGGAGTCTGTTTCCTACATACCCCTCAGTCAAAAACGCACACAAACATACAGCGTGTATGCAGACACACAGACGATTACTTCCTCTTGGACGCCCTCGCTGTAACTGCTTTCCCACAAATATCATAACCTCAAGTGCTGTCTATTTCAAAATCTGAGATCTAGGAGTTAGTTTCTGAACAGCATGGATCTTGGAAGAGCTCATTTTTCCAAAACAATAGGGCTGCACGATTTCAAGAAAATCTGCGATAAGGAGAGAGCGTTGTTGAATATCGCGATAACGGTATTACTTGCAATAAATAAACAAATATTAGAGTGTTCTGCCTCTCGGCTGCTTTCAGTGTACTGCTCGTGTACAATAAATTGGTTTTTGAATCGAATAAAAAAATGTAAGGAAATTATTTCCAACAATCTTTTATAGTACGAATTGAAAAGTGAACCGAACGCAAAAGGCACCAATTAACCAATTTAACATGCAAGTTGACATCGTGATGACAATAAAAAATATATATTGTGCAGCCATATTAGAAAAACAACAAAAATGAAAAACAAAATTGTAAGACTAAATATAAAGATGTCACGAAAAGCTTTTCATGATAGATAATCGCTGACGTTCAAGCATGAAAGTCATTTTTCTGGTCTATCAAAACCAGTCCCACACTTTAATCTTCAATACCAAACACCTAGAGAAAAACAAGCGTTATAATAATCTAAATAAATAAATAATCTTGCATGAGCAGCACCCAACATATCTAAAGAAATGCTTTTTGTTTTGAGAAACATCACCAGGGGAGAAGGCAGCAGCTTTTCTTTTTGCATTGTTCCTTTCATGGATATGTGTATTTTAGTAATGCTTTTGTCTTTTATTTTTCCCTTCATTCGATCATAAATTTGATTTGATTTGATAATGATGTTATGGGTATCATGTTATGGAAAATGCTTTTAAAAAGGATCCGACTACTGCCTGCAGAGGTTTCTGTTTCCTCTCAATCAGTTCTCCCTGTCAATTACAAAAACACGGAGACAAACGGCCAACAACAAGGCCCCGGAGAGTGGACGGGACGGGGTGCGTGACCTCCCGTCAACACTTGAGAGCAGAGGAATGCTGACTTGGACGTTGCCAGCTGCCGGAAATGTTAAATCACGTTTAAAGATACTGTCAGGAAAAAGACGACAATAAATCATTCTTTAAAATCAATAATGTGCTCTTAATTTAGAAGATGGACACGACCGCTAGAGTTACAAGGACACTATCACTGGGGCTTCAACTAATGTGGCTGGAGTTATGTGAAAAGCCGGTCAAAATTGTGTGTGTGGGGACACACACACGCACACAATATTGTTTAAATACAAGGGACGGTGACATTTTCCCCTGAAAGTCATTCATAGTGTTGCACTTGGTTGTTCACATGAGAAGTGACAGAGAGAGAGAAACCCTGGCTCCTTACTTTCTTTATTTCTTTCTTTTTTAATAATAATTTGATATTAACATTTCACTTTTCACTTCAAACAACAGATTTTCTTCTTGCTATTATCTGTGTTTGTTCCACTTCAGCTCTACACACATTCTTATATTGTCATTGAGTTAATCGTAGACATTTAAACCTGAGCAAATCGTTCACTCTTAATTTAAGTAATTCCCACAGCTCAACATCGGATTCAATAATCTAGGATTTTACTAATTTCACTTTTAAATTCACTTAATAAGTCGACATTACTCTTATAAGAGTTAACATTATGTTTCTAGAAGCCTTTCTGGTCATAACCACCGCACAGGACAGAGGCTTTAACCACTAAATGATCAGAAGAATCACTAAATACTAGCTGTGTCGCATTGAAGCGAACGAGTTGAGAAGATACAGCTGACCTATCACGCCGTTGAGCGGACGTGAACGTCAGATTGCCAGTTTTCGGAAAGTAACAGAGATGGTCAAACACAGTAAAATGAGTTTTGCCTTTTCTAGTTGTTTTAAATTACAGAACAAACCTTTAAAAACACCTTCAGGCGATGTTTAAAGAGAGTATAAACCCGAAACCAACAGTAGTTTAACCCGTCTCCGCTCTTGAGTATTAAGTGCCTTCGTGTTTTAGTTCCTCCTAAATCAGAGGATTCCTCCTGACACCTCTACAGTGTTAAAAATACTACCACTGACTGACGCGCAGATATGAAAAGTCAGCGTATGAGTTGACGTCAGAGCCTCACAAGTATGTCCTCATTCCTCCGTCTGTGACTCCGTCTGTGTGCAGTAACAAAGTCCACTGTTTAACAGCTCCCTGTTTTAAAGGCCAGTTGTTATTATAAGAGGGGTGAGGATGTCTGTCTGTATTATGTGATGTGGGAGTTATAGAGTGGGGGAGGTGGAGGGGATCTGCTTCGAGCCCAGATGTTTACACCCCCCCCCCCCCCAGCTCCAAGCAGCCTCTGTCCTTATTATCCTTCATAGCTTGATCACTAAAATAAAGCCTGAAATACGCATTTCGGTCTGTAAAAGATGTAAAAAAATTGTTTTTATTTTTTTTAAAATCTAACTGGCTGCACCAATGGACTGACGTACACATCTTCGTCTCCAAAAATAGTAAACGTGCAGGTACAAATCAAGCAGAGCCGAAATGCCACCAAGTCATCCTCCTTGTTACGGCACTGACCTGAGGTTAAAAAGCACCCACTCGTGTAAACAAACAAGCTCCCGTTCACAGGGAAGTCTCTCCGGATATTCCCATTTACATTGTCAACAATCGATGAGGATGTGCCAAATCCTTTTAGCCACTCTTGACAGCCTCACTCAAAACGCACACAACAAAAGGATTCCCCTGTGGTGTAACGTAAACAGTGGGACAGCTTTAGGAAATCACTGAATATCTCACCTCACATTTGTGTCAGTTTTTTGTGCCGTAAACTCCCTTTAGCAGAGGCACTTTTTCACACAACAGCAAACGGCATATATTTAACGTTGAGTGTGACTGCTGTTTAGGATGTAATCTCCAAACTAAATGGATCACGAGACGAGATAAGTCAGAATGTGGTTGGCTAACCGTCTCGGGTAAACAATTTCCTGGGGGAAAAGCTGTAATAGCAATCCACTCAGTGAATATAACTAGTCAAAACTCTGGGATGCTGAAAAATTGACAATCCCGTCTGAGGGACAAATCAGGTCCATCCATGGGGATGGACCTGATTTGTTGGGATTGTTTTATCGAGGCAGATTTAATCATTTAATTTCAACAGAAAAATATATAAATATAAATATTCACCTTGTGTTTTAAGAGAGAACATAGAGTAGATTTAAATAGTCCAAGAGAAGAAGTATATAACTGCTATTTAAAGGTACTACAGCTGTATTGGTTTCATTTGTGGTAGGTGCTTGTAGGAGATGTTCAAAATATAAAATGTCATTTCTTTTATGTTAAAATATCCTGCCGAGTGTTGGATTCAGATTTTCTTGCTTCAGAGGTCCAGAAAACTTCTGGATTTGTGGGACTTTTTCACATCAATGTCATCATTTAAAATCACGTTGCGTCTCTGAAAAAAGTTTTTTTCTTTTAAAAGCGCAAATTCGCTATAGCTGCGACCCTGTATATGCATGCATCCACAAGTTCATACATGCACACAAACACACTCACACAACCTCACACATTCCAGCTGTGGCTGCAAAAGGAGGGGGGGGGGGGGGTTGTGGACCGACTAGACCGACTGCTATAGAGCTGCTGGTCGTACAGATACATGTTCATTATTCACATAAAGTACTGACTGACGGACAATGTTACTGCAGGTACACGGAGCTCCAGGTGAGAGGATGCTGGTCAGAGGTCGTCACCATCACCATATGATACCTGCACCACTGTAAGCTGCTTAACTTCATTTGTAAATTCCTCATCTAAGCTCTTCAGTCTGCGGCCAGCTTCTCTGATTGCATTGTCAATATGGTTTAAATCACAGAGACAGCCCGCTGCCGACTCCTCTTCTCTCCGATTTGGCCTCGGTGTTTACATTTGCTCGTTTCACTGATGTTGCTGAACATAAGCAAGAGGAAAGGAGGCTTGAAAGTGTTTTTGTGATTATGAAGAGCTCTTAGGTGTGTGCACGTCACTCGACTTGAGCCATAGAAATTGCAGTTAGAGCTTGCGTTTTGTGATAAGATGTAAAGAAACATCAGCACAATTTCATGTGGAAAATGAGTGCCGAAAGTGTGCACACGGTACCGCCTAATGTGCATAAACACTACCCCAGCTGTGGCACTCCACCCACCGCGGCACATTCGAGCTGATTTGGAGCCAGGAAAATTACCAAACAGGCTCAAGTGCTAAAAAAAATTGACTTGACGCCCAACGAAAAAAGGCATTACGACAGCCTTAGCACTGCCACTGGCAGCAAATTAAGGGGCAACATGAGTACTTTGTGCCATTCAAAACTCAAGGCATGAGTAAGTTATTTAGGTGCTTTTTACGTAAATGGAAAAAGCATTTAAAATGGTGAATGGCTCATGGTTTCTGATTTAATAAAGGTCAGACATATTCACACCTAATACAGCCATAATATATTTCACAGCTTCAAACATATATATGGATACTTTGAACATCTGTAAAAGACCATAACTAACGAGAAAAGCACCGTTTTCTCTCACTTGGTCGCATTTCATTTTGAAAACTTGAGCTTTTTCTTCTGTTCTGATGACATATTGTCTATATCAGCCCATAAGACAAATATTTACTAGGAGCCGACATGACCGCATTAGATGGGGGCAGTCATCCTTTGTTTGGGCCTAACTTTATTCCTGGAAAATTGGAGTCATAAGACATCTAATGCAAAGGGGAAAATCAGTAATTCAACATCCGATGACTCGTGATAGTTCAGTGTCTATTCTGCTTGCAAAGATGGAGGCACTTCAGACAACTTCCAACTGGTTACAAGTTGATTTAATTGTTATTTCTGTGACATGATTCACTTACACTTCAAATCATATTAAGAGTGAAACCAATTATGCTCCGTGCACAGACCGTCTGTAAGAGGAGCAGCAAATGGTCTGCAAAACACACTGTAATTGGACAGAACATTAAGCAACAGAACATTAACAAGTTGTCTTCGGAGGGGAAACATTAACGGCCAATTTCTCCAAACTACTTAATTATGGTTGCTTAATTGTGATTGGTGACAGGGCAGCTACATCCAGAAATGCCAGAGATTCAGCCCCGGGGTCAGGAGGAAATTAATCTTTTCTGTCTTACTTAAAGCTTAAAAAAGAAAAAGAAAAAAAGAGTCAAAAACAGATAAACAAGCTCTAGTACAAGTTCTGAACAACATTTATACAGCTGAACTCCCAGCATGCAACGCGGCAGGAATGTCCACCGGAGGGGGTTGGGCTCTGAAATCTCATATGGGTGCTCTCTTATCACTCAATAATTCGATCAGGCTGTGGCGGGGGGGGGTCTAATGCGTTTTGCGTGCTGCAGGATGAGCAACAACTTTAAAGGCTGTTTCTGGTTGTTTAACTGCTTTAAAAGAAGTGTAAATAGTAGGGTTGGGGGGAAAAAAAATCTATTTATGTAAGAATCAAGATTCTTATCTTGTAAGATACTGAATAGATTCTCAAATTCCAAAAATCGATTTTGAAAAAACTTGTACTTTTTGACAAGAACCTTGTTATTGCTACTGATGGACAATAATCCTACACACCAAGTCAACGTTGTGTCGAACATTATTGTGGGATTCCTTGAAAAATCCCACAAAATACCAGTTTTACTGTGTTATTGTGTACAATTAAATTTTCAGAGAAATAATAATAAAAAAAAAGGCAACTAGCCTAAAGCTACCAATTTTATTTATGTTTTTTTGTAAAACGTCAACTTGTTATTCTTGAAGTCACTGACAATTGAGAAATACTAAAAACTTTTTTAGTAAAAAAAAAAAAGTGTTACCTTTTGTCTTAAGTTTGCCTTTGTGTGTTTACTTTATTGCAATCAGTAGATACAACTGTTTCAAATATAAAAACTCCAGAATCTTATACACACTTTTCTCTTCTTTTCATGCCATAATTTGCCACACCGCCTCCATCGGCTCACAGTGGGACTGGAGTAGATTCTGAAATCATCACCGCTAGTGAATCCAGAATAGATTTCCAATCGTGACCCCAAGAATCCAATCCAATCATGAGATACAGAAAGATTCACATTCCCTATATCAATCAGTTTGCCACAGACGAGGCCGTTAACTCGCGAACATATTATTTGCGCCAAGTTAAGCTCTTATTTCTTTGTGATGTTCATGATGTAACAAATGTTATTGTTAATATCTGTAAATCACGGCTGGCTGGGTTCTGTTCTATTGCACCCTCTGGTAACGTGGACCCATCTGTTCAGCTCTTCCGACAATAAACCCGTCCAAAACACACTCATAAACCAACACACACATACACACTACCCTCTCCCCATCCTCTTCTTTGTCGTTCCCTTCATCCATCAGTGACAGCTGAGTCCACGCGGGTGTTTTTCTGTTTGTGGCTACAGCAGTGTGATAACTGCACGTCCTAATAAACACCGTACACCTGACTGACTGACTGACTGACTGACTGACTCGGGGCCCCAGAAGGCAAAGCAGGACCCAAACATGGGAGGAACATTGAGTTAAAAGAAAACCCGGCACATATCTCTAGAGAAATGTATGAAAGGAAAAAACAAGCAGCCTGTGTTTCCTTCTCCGCATCCTCTTTCTATTCAGTTCTCTATACAAACACGCTCAAGGACTCGTGACCTTTTACTAAACTTAAAGACAATCGCCATTCAGTCGGACGCACAGGGGCATTCAACCTCACCAAGGGACGTGACTTTAAAGGAGTTTTCAGCTTGTGCATTTTACAAACGGCTCAACCTACAACAGTGTCTTTTATCGAGTGTGGGCACAATCTGTGCTCAATTTCAAAACCCTCAACTGACAGTTTCTTTAATGTCTGAATAACAGGTTTACATAATTACACCAAAAATAAGAATAATCCCAATTACTTTAGCCAATGTGCCAACATTGTGGTGTTAAACGAGACTAAAGTATGAGCACATTTTTCTTTTCATTGTTGAATTAATGTATTGATTATATTTGCTAGTAGGTTAGTCTATAAAATGCCAGAAAATAATGACAAATGCTGAAGGCAAGTCCCCTTGTAATGTCTAATTTTGTCTAACCCAAAAGGATTCTGTTATAATATATAAAAAGCAGCAAATACTCACAGAGAGAAACCCAGAGTAAAAATGTTGCTTGAGGGCTGCAGCTCACGATTATTTTCATCATTGATAAATATGCCGTTTGTATTCTAGATTCATCACGTAATTTGTTTTGTCTGCAAAATGTCCGAAAATTGTGAAAAATAAACCATACATTTGTCTGACCAAGAGTCCAAAACGCAAATATATTGTATTTACAAATGATATAAAACAGAGAAAAGCAGCAAATAGGAGCTAGAAACAGAGAATGTTTACCGTGATTATTGTCATCTGACTGACCATTTCAGAACTTTTGTAAATGTATTGTGCAAACTGTAACATTCGACACCATTAATAATTCATCAGCACTTAAGAAGGTGCTGAACATATTTTTTTTTAAATGGCGCAGAACTTGTGAAAAAGGAGTTTTAAAAGATCAGGCTCTCTGCTGGTAGTTTGGGACGTGAAAGCGAGTTGACCCTGGCTTTGGTGTGGTAAACATTAGAATTGATTTTTTTTTTCATGGTCCGTGTGTGCTGTGCAGGGTGGGGATACCAAAGAGCCACTAGGAAACATGCATATGGGTTCTCCGTCCTGTGGCTGATGCAACCCTGTGGCAAAACTGAGCTCTGGAGGTCGTCCGTCGCCTCAGCCAAGGCGAGGTTTCCTCCCCAGGCGTTCTCCCTTTTCTCCCCCCTCTCCCCCAGTGAATAAAAGAGGCCGACCTCGTGAATCCTGCTGGCTGACGTAAATGGGCTGCAGTTAACTCGCATCCTGTCTGCGCTGGTCAGAGGAGCCGCAGGCAAAGCACCCTCTCCACAGTCCCTCCCTGGACCCCTGGGCCTGCTTTGCCCCACACTGCTTCTCTAACCAGTCAGGACACTGTGTCCCGGCTACAGTCAGGGACTTCAAAAGGATGAAGTCTGCATGACTAGCTTGCAGAGTAGTGGACCATGTCTTCAAAAGAGGAAGCAGGACTGTATCATTAGAATGGCACCTTCAGATGTAGCCTATGTAATTGGATAATCAGCCCTTGAGGGGGTAGACATCATATGACAGAGGCATAACATTTACAAGTGTTGAGACTACATTGAGTGAAGTCATCTGTGTCTCGTAAAGAGTGGCGTAATAAAATTGTTTGCGTCTAGTAGTTCCCTTTGAAAGTGTAAAAAAAAAGTAGCTTCAAAGAGTAAGAGTTAATGTTATAATCCATAGGATTCCAATCGACATATATACATACGTATATTTAATAATACAGAGTCCCAGGGTAACAAAGGAAATGACACCTGTATTGACTTTCAGCTACTCTGTCAGAAACACCAGAAGAGAGCTCATGCATCTTGTTTAGATAAAGAAGAAGACACGGTCTGACTAAAGAGTGACCCAGAACCGAGTGAAATCCAATGTTTTGTGCCACATCACATGGAATGCGTGCACGTAGTAGTTTTTGTCTGCCACATCATATTGACTACGTGCTTGCATTTTTCTGTGATTTCTTTTTCACGAACGGAAAAAAACGGAGAAAACTAACGATAATGCTGTTGGCCGACTTAATGCGACTTCGTTACAGTAACGTTTGGCTTGTCATTTACAAGAGGCCCCATGACTGGAACTCTGTTTATTTCTACAAAACCGTTAAGGCTACGTTGGTTGTGTTCAAAATGAATAAATACAATTTAAAAAAATACCTTAGATACTATTAGAAACGTAATGCGAGTTTTCACAATTTAGCACGTAGAATCCTAGCTAGCTGCACGTTTTCAGTCTGGTTTTCCATTTTCACAAAAACAATGGACTAATTTCATTTAATCTTTTACTGATTTGTAATCTATCTTTGACATTTCTATAATTTGTCCAATATGCTTCCAGTAAAACTTTTACAGTCCAGTCCGCACCCTGCATAGCTACGCACCTAAACACAGTGAGGGCAGAGGGCCATTATGTAGAGGCAAAACACTCCCAATTGTAAAAATGAGATTTGATATCGTTAAAATCTTTAGGATTATAACTCTAAAGAGTCATTTGAATGAACTACAGACCACCTTTGTTCCTCTCGGCCTCTGCTGTTATGCAACAGGTCATTCTTTCTGCAAGGTGGAATAGTTTCACCTGTGTTTGGGGGACAGCTTGACTTTCAGCACCGCGCTAAATGCCATCTCCATTAGGGGATCATATTTGAGAAAAAGGATCCTCATTGACTGATGCACAGTAGCTGGCAGGTTATGCAATGGCAGTGAGCAGGAGGCAACGACTCAAGAAATTATGTTACATAACAGACAAGGCACGCAGCCCACTGGGCAGCTAAGTGGAAAACAGGGTACTCTAGCATTGACAGAAAAGAGGGGAAGGGAAAAAAAAGAGCTATTATGTGGATGTTTGGGGTAGAGGCGGGATAAAAAGAGGTGTGTGGGAAACTTATCGTCAGGCTGAGAGAGACGAAGGTATTCTGCCTCGCTGGAAGCAACAAACGTGCAGGAGACAGAAAGAGCTTTGTGTGAATAGCGATGTCGTTTCTCATTATAATGCATGAGGCACTTTGAGAGTCTCCCGGTTTAAATAAAGGCGAGCCATCTCACCCCATTTCCCCCAGTCCTTCAAGTTGGGGAAGAGGAATTCAGCGCCCGAGGTGAGAGCAAGTGATTGAGCAAGAAGAGGAAAGAGAGCCAAAGTGAGAGGAATTGGTGAATGAAAGAGAGACAGAGAAACTCGCAGCAGAGCACCATTAGTTTCTCGTTTATTCACTTAGCTGCACAAAGATGCTTTGCTCCAATTTGTCATGCACAAGAGCTGTGGCTGGATCGCTTAGCTGAATTTGGGTCTGGAGCTGAGAGAGAGATTTAGTGAGCCATGCTGTGTTGTGTCCCGCATGGACTCGATCACACGCTAACAATGCATTTCCACTGGGGCTCGTCACATGTCAGCCAATAGTCCCCAGTGTATTCTAAGCATCTCTGTACCACAGGAACTAACAGATGTTAGACCACAATGTGGACGCTGGGAATTAGAATTTAGCCAACCCCACGATCAAAAAAAAGTACGATTTTCACATTCTTTTAACGGCAGCAACAAGTGACACTTCCCTTGTTTTTTGGTGCCGTTTAAGGTGATCACATGCAAAGGCCTATAAATCGCACGCTACTTTGAAGTGCATTTGTCATGTGATGTCTCTGCATTTTAAGCTTTTCTCGTGTCACAGAGTAGTGCAGGGACGACGTATTTTTGTAGGCCAACCCCGGAAGTTAGCATCACACCGGCTCCCTCGACAAAAAGCCATTAGGATTTTTCTATTGGTTTTTGTATTATTGCAGAAAATAAGCTCTGCGGCAAACAAACACGTTCCACGTTTTGTTCAGCAGGATAATCTCCACATATTAACGGCACTTTTATCATTTGTGAAGCGTAAATGCAAAATCGGCAGAAGTAAAAAGCTAACGTTGGGCTATAAACGTACTACACCGCGGTCGCATAACACGTCAGCACCACTAAGCTACGGCAGGCTCGCGTTTGGCCTGATGGCGTTTAGTCGTGTCATGTAGCCACTTGCTAGCAACCGCCAATTTGTTCAGACGCATAGAAGCTTGAGAAATAGGGGTATTTACTGCCGCATTTAATGTAGTAGAACAAAACGTTAAAAACTACTTGGTTGGGTTTAGGAAAAGATTGGTTTTGGCTAAAATAAGTATGTTTTTTTTTTTTTAACGTAAATTAAGTTAAGTACATAAATTCGTGTTCAACGTAAATAAGTCAAAGTTTGACTTTTTGGTTACACACGAACAGCGGCCTCCTGGGAGAAAGTAATGCGTTTGTTTGACCCATCCATCCACCCCAACCTCCTCCCTATACGGACTTTATCGCTCTTTATACTATGTCACTTGACTTCCCGAGCACTTGCTCTGAGCTTCTAATATTGTCGCGGCGTGAAATGACACGCGAAAAGCTCAAATGTGTACCACGCAAAATGTCTTAAGGAATTGCTGTCATTTGGTGATATCCAAGCAAAGAGAACGTCAGCAACAGTCAACACTCGCCTTTACTGGCAATGAAATTGAACAATCCCCACCATAAAACAGATGGTCATTAAAGTACGGAAAAAAAACAAAAAAACAAAACCAAAAGAATTTCCATACCAGACTGTGGCACACCGCCGCCAATTGAAATTCCGTTTTTTTTTTTACAGAAGTAAGGAAGAGGGGAGTCAAGTTTTGAAAAGCTTTGCCTGCTAAAACCAATATTAGGCGACACCAGCTGGAGGACCAGGTGGGTAACTGCAGGGTGGGCCAATCCCTGCTCTATAGAGCCACGAACCACCACCACAAGAGGGGGAAGAAAAAAAAAGAGAAGCCAAATAGGACGGGAAATAGACTATTTTCTCTATCAATAACACATGTCCTGGTGTTGATCAGGAGCATTTAACACCCTCATTCGTGCAACTTTAACGGTTCTGCAGACCTGAAAAGGCTTTCTGGCGTCTCTGGAGAGCCAAGTATCTGAGAGGAGGATGCATGTAGGTGGAGCTGCTGAGCTCATTCTACAGTATCTGAAATGCATCACTGACGTCATGTTGATGCTTCAGGCTGTAGGCAGCAGCATATGCAGAACTCTTCTCCCACCCTTGACCTTTCCCATGCCTCGTCATAGGTTTCACACCCTCCCTTGCGATGACTTTAATATTGTCATTAACAACCTCCCTCACTTTCTACATCCTCCCTGGTTTGACGTGTGCAGCTAATTCCACCTATGCTGGTTCCTAGTAGCCATTCATCATCTTTTTTTTCCCCGGCTCAGCCCTGGGCGCTCTCCGCCCAATAAGACACACCCAAACCAAAAATAACTCACTCCTCAGTATGTTACATAAAAAAAATTAATAACATACACATCACAGAGGAGCTGTGACTCACTCGCTGC
The DNA here is from genome assembly GCA_943593645.1 of Bovichtus variegatus. NCBI lineage: Eukaryota > Metazoa > Chordata > Actinopteri > Perciformes > Bovichtidae > Bovichtus > Bovichtus variegatus. The sequence goes on from CALSCE010010956.1 coordinate 15,130,416, forward strand.
AGCGTATTAAGGCTACGTCACAAATGAATACTGAGACATGAATAAAAATCTGTACTGGAGGAAATAAAAAAAATGTTATTTGCACAGATATTTATTCCATGCCAGTGACTCTCGGGACCCATAGGATGAGCAGCAGCTGTGATGTTTGCTGCCACTCCTGTTACGTAAGAGGACTTCAATCCACTCGCATAATTGATTTTGACCCCCGTGATAGCTCTGTTGTGTGCTGCGAAGTGTAGAAAAGATCAGCGGCGAAGAACATTTTTTTTGGTTCGCAGCATGCAGCCAAACATAAACACAGGATTACTCAGGGTTGAACAGGACAGCAGCATGTTCCCTAAAAAAGAACAGGGTGCATATCATGTGCAACCTTCAGATTGAAAGCAGCGATGTAGATTTCTGTTTATCTTCATGACCTGAGCTCTTTTAATCCTCCGCTTTGCTCTTATCTGTGTACATCTCTTACGCTGTAAACATCAGTTAGAGTAAATATAATATGCAATGGCTGTGACTAAGTGTGACTCTTTGGTCAAGTGGGTGTTTTGTTTTCCCATCTTTGTTTACAAGGATGCAAAAGACGCATGTTTACATGTTTTCATATCACTGACGCAGCATGATGTTGCTCCTCCGTGAGTGGGCAATCTCAGCATATGGCATTTCTGCACTCTTGGCAAGGCCTCCATCAGCAACCCTCCAAAGCCAACTGCCAAGCTTGGATGTTTACCAAGTACAACAAATTAAAGATGGCACAGATCAGTGTCAAAATAAGATATATAATTGATCCATTTTTGTGGATTTAGTGCAGACACGTCATGTTTTTTCTCATGTACGTTAAAAGCATTTTACATGGTATAAAATAGAATACATTTGTTGAAAGGTTTGCTCTTAGGGCTTTTGTTTACATTGACCTCTTTGCTTCTCCTGCTTTTGGTTCCCCCAAAGTTTGCCTCTGTAAATCATTTACATTGCCAGCAACTAGTTCCCTTAAAAAAAAAAAAGAAAGAAAAAAAGCCTAATCTAAGGAATGCTATGAACTTTACTTCAGTGAGAAATTTCTTTGGGAAAAGTAGGAAGGGTTCACATTTTTCCCACCACTGAACATAAAAAGCCTAAAGCAATATTGATCTTTATGGATCCAATATTAGTCTACTGTCAAACATAAAAATACTTTTTAATATCCTATTGTATTTTGAAATATTGTTAAAAACACAGAAGTAGGCTAAAGTGTATGTTTACATTCAGAACTCCCTTTGGAAAATAGGCATTTTTAGTAAATGTAAATTCTGTAGCAACATACCTTAATTGTAGTAGTGTGAAACGCATGTTTTTTTTCAATGAATGGGAATGAACTGCTTTGTATTCAAATGGAAACGCTGCTCAATAACTGTGTAAATGAAGCAAGTCTAACGTTACAAAAACTGTGAAACTCGTTGTCCCAAAAAGATCGATATTTTGGCCCGGGATCACCATTATGACCCAAAAGTCATTTTAAAAGCCGGGATCAAATAAAGCGGGCGACACTTACCGAAATACACCGTCTTGTCACACTTGGGACACTTTGAAGCCATGTTGCGATGTCGTGGGTCGAGTGAAAGTGATCTGTTTCGTCTGTCCGGGGCAGCGTCCACTCTCTCTGGCTCTTCTCCACAGCAAGTGTCCCTGCTCCGCTTACAGAAGCCGCGAGCATCTATTCAGTCAACGGCTCCCTCATTTGCATAGCCCCGCCCCCCGCCACGATACTCATCCTAGTGCCTCCTTCGTGTGTTGTGGGAGATGTCACAACTTAACAGCTGAACGTCGAGACAAACGAGGTAAATGGTAGAAATACTGACATTTTAAGTAAATTGGCCAAATGTAACATCGGTGAAATACATGTTTTAGCATTTTCTCGTCATTTTGCCTCCCTAGCACAAGTACTGCTCAAGCAACTTGCTATTAAACAAAAGCTAGCATTCAAGATACACAAGCCCTTTAGCAAAGCAGCTCGCTATAACAGTGAGTTCCAATGTGATCTAATGAAAAGCTAAAGGCTACAACTCACATACTGAATTTCTAAAAAGAATAATGGATTAAGGTGCAGGTGTCATTGTTTTACATCCAAGAGACTATCTAGGCTTCAATGTTTTTTAATGATTCTCTTTTGCGCTATTAAAGTTTAGGCTTCTTACAGTTCTCAGTTATGGTAAAGCACATTTGTGTTGTAAAAGAATACTAGCTAGCAAACTACAGCAACCATTGAAGATACATTAGCCCTTTAGCATCTAGCTAAGGGTTGTCAGTTTCAGTTAATTTTGCTTATGATAGCCCGACACCTATTAACCTGTAACTAACCAGTTCATTTTTAAAGAAAAAAAACACAAAATTACTTGAAATACACGAGTCGCTTTCCTTTTAGTCAGGTGCTCCATTGACTTAATGAGCAATTGGCCTTTCGAATAGCTGTATTTCAAGATGGATCCTACATTGTACGAGCAGCACCTGAAGGCAGCATTTCTCCCTCTATAGGCCAGCCTGTGGTCTTGTCATAGCCAGGCGGGAAAGCTTTTTTTGAGCAACCAGGGACACATGCACTCCCACTTCCCTTTTCCCCTCTTTTCCACAAGAGGAGTAAGAGTAGTGTTTGGTTGAATCACAATGCTCTCTTTCAGAGCGAGCGACTCGTAGGAATTTGTTAGGAAGACGCTGAAACGTGGCTCTGGTGGATCGGCTTTCCCTTAACAAGACTGCTGGCTTTGTGACAAATCAGGCCTACTGAAGGGAGAGACACGTACCTGAAAAAGCGCTTCTAAATATTTCACACTCCAGGATGACAAGTCATTGTTGCATTCACTTATGATGACGCATTTAAAGACATTATCAGGTCTGACTGCAGTTTGTCTGCCTCTTTCCACTTGGGCCTCATCAGAGTGACTGAGATCATATCTTTCACACATGGGTGCTGTCTGGACTGTCTGCATAGTGACACAGTGCAGGTCCAGGAACAGACACTGATATTTCCCTACATCTGTGTCCCAGCTGATTAGCACCCGTCAGCATGCCTGTGACTGGTCTGTCCTTATCTCTGAGTCTGAGCTGACTGTTTTAAAAAACAACTAACGGTCAGTTTGAGACTCAACGGCCTCTCAGAGGCAGCTAAATTGTACACTGGGAAACTTGTTGGTTAAAAAAAGAAAAAAAAAGGCTTACAAAGTGATGTGGTTTCTTAACAAAAACAACACATTATTTTCCCAAGTTTTTTTCTTGTAAATTTGTGACTTTATAATCTCAGAGAATATTCACGTTTTTTTTCTCATAAATTTGTGATTTAAATTGTCTTTAAATGACCAACAATGGCCCTAATAAGCCGTTGTACGATCCTGATCAGCAGCAGTGCCCAGGGAGATGTTTCACAGCATTTCCCTCTACACTTGAAGCAGAGGGTCTCCCTGCCTCAGCGCTCACGGTGTGTGTTTCACAGAGGACATGAGTTCATTACCGTTCACCTCCAGGTGTTTGCTGTGGTTGCAGGTTTGTTGCAAGTTCAGCTGCAGCGCACAATCAGACTCAAACCCGAAGAGAGGAAGAGGACAAGGTCAAATATACTACAGAGCGAGACAAAAAGGAAGAAGGAGATTGAAAGTGAAAGGAGAATGTTCTCTGAAATACTCGGCTCACTGAACACATGCGATAAAGAAGAAAAGAAGGGTATATTATTCCCACTATTTGTAATATGAAACATTTATGTGAGGGCTGAAAAGGAGAATATACAATCAGCAAACCTCTTAAAAAAGAAAGTTTAAAAGCTTAATTTTCAAGGTTGGGGATAAATGGAGCAACAATGACTGATATGCGAGGGAACTTTATGCCCCTGACAGGCTGGCACTCTGAGGCAGAGGGACTTCATGCTTCTGAGGAGAGTGGGAAATCCCAGGGAGACTAAAGTGGACGTATCCAGGCCACTAGTTTTACTTTTAAGTTGTTTCTGATCTGGTGCTGCCTGGTTCAGACCTTCATTCTCTGAAGAAGATCAAGCATTTAGCCCCACGGGGGGAAGACAGGATTAGACAGGGAGAAGGGGGGAAGCGGTCCTAAGGGCTTGAAAGCATTTTAGTACTTTATTAGTACCATGGGGCAAACAACGGTGGAGAAAGTGCATCAAAATGTGACACATCCTAATCTTTTCTTTATCAAAAATCCCCGTCATGAGGAGTTTTCTAAAGTCTGAGAAAATAATCCCGCTAATGCCATCAGCGTTTCAGAAACTGAGACTGCAAATTTATAGCTGAAAGCATGCATTAAGAACGAAGGGTGTGGGCATTTACAAGTTAGGGAGAGTGTAACCAAAGATGCTATTAAGATTGGATTTTATAGGGTTTAGTCTTTTAGGAGCTTGACCCATTAGCGACTAAAAGCCAGGATATCTTCGCCCTGTCGCATCAACTTTGACCATTTAAAAAAAAAAAAACGTATTGAATACTAAATCATGAGTGTACCCCTTTAAATATTGCCTTGAAAATGGTTGATTTAAAGCTAACATATATGTAATATTAATTTGAATTTCTTAAATTAGTATAATTGTCTTGCCATCCACATAAAAGCAGAATAACAGATTTAAAATGCACCCTAAAAAGTTAATGTATCAGAAAAACCTACTAAAATACAGTAATGACAATAACCCGGACATATGCTCATGTTTTCTCTTAAGATGCTCTTTTAAAACGATATATTAAACGATCGTAAATAGTGCTGTTTAAATCCCATGAAAAGTTTATTTCAAATCTTAATTATATCTCTATGACGGTAAGTATTAAATTAGAAAAGAATAAAAGTCAAAAACTCATGCTGCCATCCCATTTTCATTCAAATGTTGCTAAATTCTGATTGGTGCAAACACATACTTGAAGAATAGAAGGGACACTACTCGCTTTGTCTCCTTTGTGGTGCTGGGACAAAATCCCCCGAAGATCCACTGTCAAAGAAAAACGGTAAATATGTTTTTATATGTGAAAGGTCCATGTGACCGAAACGTCGACTCTTTTAATATATCAATGCAGAGGTGTGTGCGGGAATGACCCATTTTTTCTTTGAAATGCGATCAAGTACTTGACATCAGGTTTTTTATCCAACTGACCCTTTTAAAACCAGTGAGAAGAGCAAAAAGAAAACAAAAAATACAGAAATCGTGTAAAAAAATCATCCAAATTCTTCAAATTTTGTCAGAAAATAGCGTGTTTTTATATCATGAACCCATCACTCATAGTAAGTAGATGATTGTTTCTCAGGGCCTTTTATTAGTCTTTACATCACTGTGTTGGTGCTCGACCCTTTGCCCACCAGGCTGATGAATTCCAGCTGCACACCTGTCCCAAACACCCCTCACCCCGACACACGTTCTATAAGCCCTGTATACCCCGACGCCAAACAGGTGCCAGGGCTGCATTTAACCCCAGACAGTGACAATCCCTCAGTTCCTTCCTTCCTCTCTAACACACAAACTCACACATTCAGGCTCCACAGATGCAAATGCAGACCTAATCCACTTGAGCCACGTGACGTTTGCTCTGAAGGAGCCCTCTGAACGGCCGGCCTAAGCCCAGCCCAACACCACAGCTTTAGCTCTGCTTCTTTCAGCCGGCGGGCACAAGTGCGGGAGAGACGCAACCAGATGATTTAGGTCAGATTGGGGGGTTCTGAGGCCTCTATTTAAATTGGACAAGCACATCATTTTAAAAGACCTCAGACAGCTGTGGTGTTTCTGAAAATGTAAGAGGAGGGTTTGTACGGACGGCACGTGATATCGGCTGGGTGAGCATGTGCGTGTCTTTGAGTAAGAGGGAGGAAAAAAAAGAGCCTGAATTAATTATTGAAATGTTCCCATAGCACACGCTCCGGAGTGGCGATTATTTTAGAAACAGTAGTCTATGTTTAGCTGAGCTGGGAGACAGGGGTAAGATTTAACAGTCTCAGCAGACGATAAGCTGTATGTTGAGTGTTCAGTGAGGTTTTAATAGACAGCAGATACATTATCTTTTTTGGATAAGGCGGAGAAAGCAACAGGGCCCGTTTTATCTGCTTGCTCCGGGTCTCGACATGTGATGGACTCCGGCTCCTTGAAGGACACAGTCCTCTTGTTGAGCCATAACACAAACAATTTAAACCACTCGGTAAAACAACTAATATACTGTATGTCACCATGAAACTTCCCCAGTTGATTACAGTAGGATAATTATTTTTTGTATGACATAAAATGGTATGTTTAAACACGCAAATGAGGCACCGTCTAATTAAATATGTGCTCATTTGCATACATTTCCAGAACAGAAATCTGAACATTGAATGAAGCCAGGTTCAAAATTCTTGTTTCATTTTGTTGAAATGTTGGAGTCAAAAGTTTTTACAGAGGGGATTTTGGATAGCTCTGAAAATCTGAAAATTCTGTCAACAGCCATAAAATGTTTTTAGGAATAAAATGTTATATCAATCAGGCTATGAATGATGGGAAGCTTCCATATGCCTCGGACTCTGCATTTCTTCGGCCGTATACCCCGGCTCAAATCAATGCGGCTGAGTATCCGTGCCAAAACATTCACCCTCGTCCATGCACCGTGCAAGCATCGTACGAAGTGAAAAGAACTGCAGGATGTTGACTCTGGGCCTCTTCAGAAGACAGGACAACATCAGGTAACAATGCAGGACCTGTCTCAGTCGATATTGTACATTAGTGGTGCAAATCTTCTCACTTATTTTCCATAAATCAAATGACCAAAACTAATTGACGTACGGTAAACTTGCGACTTTTGAGAGGCCCTTTTGGTGGCCTGCTGCAGTTTCCCATTTTATGAGAAGTTCTAGCCCGCCAGAAAGGCAAGAACTTTAAAATAATTTATTTATTGAATAAGTCTTCCAGGGTTGCCTTACAGCCACGGCAGTTGGAGACTATTCATTATGAACAACACTTCATTTTTAAATGATTTACCCTGATATGTATCAGCTATCTGACGAAATGTGTGCTCCTTATAAAAGCCCCCCCGCCCCCCCAGGGTCTGTTTGTGGCTTCATTACAGGATGTCTAAGTGCTCCTGTGTTTTCTTTAGCCGTGGACAGTGCATTTTGAAGTATTTCACTCCCACTTGAGGGATTCAGATTCCACTGAATGCCATATTTAGGGATGTGGGTGTATTGTTTTACTTGGCAGTCGTCCTCTCTGGTCACTGTTGGTCGAGGTTCCCCAGGATGCACTTTCACTGCTCCCATGTCTACTATTAAAGCCTATTTTTAGCCGGTGCAATCTTTACATATTCAATAAATCTGTCATTTAAAATTTCTGCTCTGTGTTTGTTTGAAGCGAGGGGTTTTTTTTGGTGGGGGGGGGCACACGTGCTGAGGCTCGGAGGCGTGTTGAAGGGAGGGTGTGGTAGAGGCAGCTGGCAGACGTTTTTGGAGGTTTTGATGTCTCCATCCACAGTACATGTCCTGTGCTCCACCCTCTCACAGAGCTCCCTGTCATTTCCAAGGGAATCTCTCAAGGGGGAGTCACATTTTAAACACAGACAACCTGCGTGTCCTCGTGAGTTTTTAATTAAAATGCTATCATTAGGAGGATAATTAACACATTACATACCTACTTGAAGGTGATTTAAAGGTGACCGAGCCACTATTAATAAACCATTTAAAGCAATATATATATATATATATATATGTATATATATATATACTCGTACACATTTCTACATTTCTGCCCCTCGTGTAATCACACTTAAGACCCTAATCAAGGCTTTTCTGTTTCAGCATGTTGTTGAAGGGAAACTGATTAATGATCAATACGTCTTGAAGCCTCTTACTCAGAGGATGCATCAGTGGTGAATGTGCTGTGTGAGCTTCACTCATTCAGCATCAATCAGCGTTACTGACAACTGGTCAGCTTGGATCAATCATGCAGTTCGGATGTTTGAAGCGTGAGGGTTTGACAAAGACATCACCAGAGTAGTTGGACATTTTGGGAAACACACTTCATCGCTTTCTTGCAGAGAGTTGGATGAGAAGGTCGATACAACTCTCGACGTATAACTACACAGCAAGGAAGTTAAAAAGCATGTTTAAATTAAAATAAAATGTCCAACTCTTCTTTTAACTTCTGGAGGATTTCTGCCAGAGATGCATTTAGTTTCAAAATGTGGTACAGTGTTATATATACATATTCTGGTAGTTATGTTACGAGAATAAGATTTAGATTCTTGTTAATGACTACAATCAGGTTTTTTTTAAAGTTATAACAACAGTTGAAGTCAAAAGCATTTTAAATGATGCTGGAAATCCCAGAGAGATGCTTTCTATGTACTCAAACTGACAGGCGCTCTCTTGCTAAGCCTGTCCACAAACATCATCACTCACTGGGACGAGGTCTTGCCTGCATGCCCAAATTTCATATGAAAAAAATAATAATTCAGCACTGGAAAATGTTTCTTTACCGCCACATGAAACAAAGTGTGTCTGTTTCTTCCACACATTTCACATGTTGCTGCCCTACACAGTAAAACTCCCATTCATTACATAAAACAAGTTTTGTTCCAGTTGATGTAAAGAAACATGCTGAGTTGCGCTCCTGTGGTGTATAATTAGACCCTCTGAACATGGGTGGTGCTGCAAGGGAAAACAAAGCACACTACCAGATCCGTGGTTTAGGGGTGAAGGGGCCTTTGAAAGAGCTTTTACCTCCTATTCTCTGCAGGATTAAAAAGGTTGGACACACCTCTCTATCCCTACTGGCAGCATGGATCGTAGGACTTTAATCAATCAATCATTCAATCAATCTATATGGTGGTCGTAATGACCTCCGGGCCATCATGAGGTCAACTGAAGAAAAGCTTGAGTAATATTTAACAACCTGGCAGCACAAAGACAGAATGATCTAGCCGTTAGAGAGATGTTGTACAGGGTGGAGGGAAAATACCCTTTTAACCGTTATGTTTTCAAGGTTATAGGCTACTCCTTGAAAACATAATCTAATGTTTCATTTCTCCAGTAAACTACAAATCTTTTTTATCTTTTAAATTTTTTTTTTTTTTTTAAAGTAAACAATCCCGTCGTCATATTTGTTGGTTGTCTCCAGGCGTCTTACACCAGACACGGACCGGAGCTAGCTAAGCATTAAATAATCATGATGAAAACAGACACAATGCAACATATATAGTAACAATTTGGTTTTGATAGTAAATGTTTCAAGAGTCTGGACATTTTTGCTTTTAGTACCCTGAAAGTGTGCTCGAGAAGTGCTCTTTTAAAAAGCTGTTTTTAGTGAGCTGACTAACATTAAATCTAATTTAGCAAAGCACTAGTACTAATTGGATGGAAATAATCTACTTTTATTCTAAAATAAAATGTCTCAAAAACACAAAACAACCTTGAAGTAAAATGTACGTCCATCCAGCATGGTGCAACATGACATGAAAGCTACAAGTGTAAACAAAAGTGTACAGTACAGGCTCTAATCCAGTGTTGTGGAGGATCAAGAGAGATCAGGTTTCCATCCAAATTAGGAGCCTAACAAGGTGAAATACCTAATTAGCAGACTAGAATGAAATCAGCAGCTTTTCGTGTTTGTTTGGCAGCACTCGCACATGATTTAAGACCCCCGATGACGCATCACTTGAGAACCCTCTTCAGTGTGTTTAGTCTTGACTTTTAATGGTATATACACCTGGCTTTTCCTGTCCGCTGTATGTCAGATGACTACCGTAGAGCAGGTGTGATAAACTCAATTTCACTAAGGGCCACAATGTGAAATGAGTATCACATCGAGGGCCAGACATATAGTTTATTGACATGCTTTTATTTAATCCAAAAATCTTTGATTATAGTGTTGCAGGTCCCGTATAACCTCCTCACATACAGTTTCGTCTAAAAAGTCAACTAAAAAGGTTGCTTAGCCATCATAGCATTTAGTCAAGCAAAGATATTGTATTTTCATTACATTTTTACAAGTAACATACGGCTCACGAAAAAAAAAGATCATGTAGTCGAGCAAAACTCTCATGTAGCCTATTTCACGGGCCTAAATGTGACACATCAATGTTGGCATGCTATTAAGTTAGTAATTCATCAGTTCTTCAGCTACATCTAGGCTGGGCCAAAATTTAATGAGAACCTAGAAAAATATGTGGGCCGGATCAAAATACGCGAGGGGCCGGATTTGGCCGTCGGCCCTTGAGTTTGACACATGCCATGAAGCATTAAATGATATACTGTCTGTATAATTCATTGATGTATGATAACACATTGTAGCAACAAGTTGCATCTTGACTTATTATCTATATAAAGTAGCACTTCCATCTCCGATATTTATCATTCAGTTATCTAGATTTTCTTTTGTTATTCATAGTATATTATACCTTTATGTTATTATCAGTGGATTAACATTTCGTATTGTTTTTGTTTGTCTTGCATTGTTAAAGTTAAGTCAAATTGAAATTGTACCAATACTAACTTTATAACTTATATATATATTTTTTATTATTATTTCATTTACTAATTTCATTATCTATTTTATAGTATTAACTAATATTTGTATTCACATTTTTTGCGTTCATTTCATTCATTGTCATATTTGAAAGTGTGCTTTGGCAACACATGTCAAAAGTCATTTCAATAAAGCTTATTGAATTGAAATCGAACTAACTGGATGTATAAATGTGTTCGTGCGAGTATATGCACGTCTGTATTGCTGGTGCTCAGACATATACCACACTGCATGTATCACAAGTTGCTGAATCGTTCTTCTTTAAGCGTCTTGACATCAGCTGGTGCAGCCTAATCGTCTCAACCAATAAAATGACAAACATTCTCGAAAGAAATTCAAGACCTGACTTTCTGATGCCATTTGCCATTCCAGTGATTCCTTTTTCATGTCTCAGTGCTGTGTCAGTTTCCCCCACATGGCTCAGTCCTCTCACCAACTGCCAGTGGCTCTCCTCTCTCTGAAGATGGAGAGACATTTGGCGGTTCACCAGCTGTTTCACGAAAAAATGTGTTGCTCTCGGGCGGCTCCTGGCACTTTGGCACATGATCTTGTGGTGGAGGGCGGACACATGGCGGCGAGATTCCCTTGCAAGGTGGGGCCAGGGGCCGACGAAGACGGGGCGTCTTTCTGAGTGCCACATATTCAACTGTCTGCATCCATATCTGACACTGGTCTTTCCTCTCAGTGTGATAGTTATTCCGCTTTCATTCTGTGAAGGTCACAGTATCAATAACCCACAAATGCAATATGGTTAATCCCTTTGGATTAGGGCCAAGGATTTTTATGAAGCCTTCAAAGTAGGCTGAGAGTGTTTCCAGCCAAACCACGTCTGCAGTAACAGATGACCTCCAAAAGCAACACACTCTATAAACCAGATTTCTAGCACTCTAGCAGAGAGACCGTTATGAGGACATGATGGCAACGTTTGATTTATATTATCCTTGAGGTATACAGTCAACATTTTTGTGTGTCAGCTATGATGCTACTCACTGGTATCGTGCCAAATCACGATAACTCACTGGAGTGTCATTTCCTCTCCCAGTTATGGCCTTTATTCCTCATCCCACTACATCACTTACTTGTTTGGAGGCAACTGGGGACAAAAGAAAGGCTGTGTGAGTGATGCTCCCTGCTGGTGGGATGAGGTAAGTACAGTTTTGGAGCATCTTGTTTTTTCTAGTTTGGCTTCGGTGTTAACAAATAGTGATGGTTTCTTACTGGACTTGGAGCTTAAATGTTTGTTTTTCACGAGCTACAGGTTATGGACTCCACTGTATCCAACTATGCACAGCCATGAAGCAGCTACCCCTTTGTCTCAACTGCCCAGTGTTGTCAAAAGCAAGACAATAGCTCCCCCTGTGGTCTGATGATAATAAATACAAGCTGTAGGTCCTTTGCAAGATTCCTTTTTGTGGTAGGGTTTTATTCAGTTACTGATAAATTTAGCTGTGAAATCGGTTTGACAGATCCCCTACAGCAGAGATTCCCAATTAAAAGAATCAGCGGTGCCTCGTGTCAAAGCTTTGAGAGCAGTGAAGGCATAATGAAGCCTGCGACAGAGAAGTGTCACGTTCAGGACTTGAATAGAATCAAGACAGACAATCAAAAATTATACTTGTGTGACTTGATAGACTTCACCTTATATGAGTATTTTCTCTAATGAGGTGATGATCCCTCTTCAGTTGGTGCTGGAGTCATGTTTGCTTCACAGCAGAGCTGCAACGATTAGTCGATCAACAGAAAAATAATCGGCAACTATTTTGATAATCTATTTCAAAAGTAATTTCTCAAGTATGGAGCTTTCTTTCTGTTCTCTGTTTTGTATCATTTTAAACTGAATTTTTGGGTTTTGGACTGACAAAATAAGACATTCAAAGAGGAACTGGGATGGACATTTTTCACTATTTTCTGACATTTTAAAGACGATTAATTGATAAATCTAGAAAATAATGGGCAGATTAATCGATAATGAAATGAATAGTTAGTTGCCGCCCTATGCCACTATACCCTATACCTATACTTTATACATACTTATCGTCTTGTTATTGTCGTCCTTTTATAGCTTTTACCGTCTTTTATTCTTTTTTTATTTTTACATTAATTTATATTAAATCTTATGAGGTTTTGTTTGTCCTTACTGTTTGGCTTTCTTTTGTTATATATTCTTCTGAGTATCCTGCATTTGCCTCTGTTTTTATATATATATATTTTTAAATATATGAAGTTATTATTAATACCTTTATCACCTACAGCAGAGCTTGTCGTTGCCAAACAAAGACTGCGTTGCGGCTTGAAAGATATCTGTCACTAACCTGGCTGAGAGGGACTCTTTGGGGTGTGGGGAACACTTACACGGGTATTGTTCCACAATAAAAATTATTGAGTAATCCCAGTGTTTTTCCACTGTTATTGCAGAAATACACCTATGTACAGTTAGGTGTAGAGGAGAGAGCGCTTTAACAATAATCCTTTTATTGCTGCACCTCCCATAGTGTCTCTGGATCCAAGCTCAACCCCCAGTGAGCGAACAAACGAGGAAGCGCAATCAAAAGTGTGGAATGGTTTCTGCCAGGAAACGGGCCTAATTGATTTCCTCTGTGTCTCTCCTGCAACATGGAGGAGTGCAGGACAGAAAGTAGATGAGAGAGAAAGTAGGAGAAAGAAAGGGACTGCAACCAAACCCGAGGGGAGTTTCTGCAGACGCTCTGTGTCTCGAGCCAATCCCTCTCCAGAGATTCACCAGGGGAGAACACCTGCACCGCTGTATACTGTACACTGTACACTGTTCTGCCTGCATGCTCATCTGCCCGTCTTCCTGACTGCAGCAACATCTGGCAGGGGAGCAAGTGGATTCAAAAAGAACATCTGCACAGCAGCAAGCAGCCAAGTAAACAAACACTCCTAATGAAAGTAGTCACACTTCCCAAACTCAAGGCTATATTGTTGACCACCTATTTTTCTTTAATTGAGACCATATTAAGTATTGGCACGGTTTCCGTCCCAGTTTATTGGAGAACATAACAACAGCTTGGAAGACAGCTCACTGGTGCCAGTCGATATATGACATATAACACACACTGTGCGGGGATATTCTGTGATACACTTTTTTATTTTCATTGTTTTTATTGCAGTCAATTAGCAAGGTAAGCATATGAAATGAAGTCCAATACAGCGAGCACCGTTCTAAACAGCATGCAGCAGTATTCAGTCAGATAATGGCTGTGTTTTGCACCGTATCTTGCACCTAGCAGTGAAGAGCATATATTGGGCAATAAATCTATAATATGCAAAAAATATCCATTGGGTAATAATGCTCTTACATTTCTTTAACACAACATAGTTAGTTTTGTTCAATTAGCATTGAAAAACATTATTCACTATATGCCCTCTCGTTCTTTTCCATAAAAGAGCCCCGAGACACAATGCAGAATCCCTCCAATGCAGCACAATTCCAACATTGAGACTGCACACTTGAGCAGGAGTGCGTACTGTAAGTACACACGATTGGCTTATGGCGGTCATGTGACTGCAGGCTGTAGTCCCCTGTGTTAGAAAACAGTAATTGAGGCTTCCATATGGTATAGATCAGATGTAGCCTTCACCACAGCATTCCTCCAGCACAGAGGCTCCACGCTTGTTTCCACGATGAAAACTGAGCTATTTAAACAACTATCTGCAAAAGACTATACTATATATTCTCCCTCTTGTCATACCATATCTCACTTATTAGGCACCTTCTGCTAAACACTTTAAAAACATTTTTTTTTTACTGAAAACAAAAGCTGTACTCGTTTTTTTTTTTTTTTTAAGCGAATATTTGTTTTGATTATGATGTACTGCAATATAATCTTAAAATATTGAAAGTGGACGTCTGTGTTTGTGGTGGGTGTTAAACAGGAAAGCAGTGCTGCTGGTCTTTGCAGGACTAAACATGTCATTTTTCCACGGCAAATTATGGCAAACTACTAAATCCTGCCCACTTTCTATTTTCCCACATGTCTGCACGTTCATACATTTAACTAAGTAGGTGGTTGTGCTAACTTTGATAGTCCTACTCTTCCCTGTGATGCTGCCAGAATCCTGTGTATCCCATAATATATCATCAGTCACTGTGCTGCCCTCATTGCACACTGCGCACATCATGTTGCGCAACTACTTGCTTTACAGTTATAAAATATGTGTGAATTTGAGCTATATAGAACACTGTTTAAAATGCATAAACCTACATTGTAGTATGCACCATTTTTTTCCAGCTTTAGTCATAACTTCACGCTGTTGCATGTGGACAAAATGAAATCATTTGAACAGGAATTTGCACAAAATGAACAACAGAATTTGATTTGACCTCATCACTGGGCAAATGTAAAGATTCTCTTCATTAGAAGTAATCGTACCATGGTCACATGAAAATCTTACCTAGACAACATAGAAGCAAATAAAATCCACAAATTTGGTACCAACTGCATACATATGCAATCAAAAGTGTACAACCCTAACAATTGGGTCAGATACGCTACATTATTTGTAAAGTCATCTGTATCATCTATTTATATAGATACTATCACAGCGGTTAAGGATGCACCTGTGAGTTAAGGGACCATTCTTGCATACATTAATTAAATGTAACTAAGCCTATTCCTCTTAACCCCATGGGGCCCTCCCCTGTTGGATTATGGCCTTCACTTGACTCCACCAAGCTAAGAGATTTGGGATCACAGCATTTCGTTTCAGGCATGGGACAGGAATGCTTACAATTCAGGTCCACCAAGTTCCAGGTGTGTATATAACTCTGAGGCATTTTATTAGCAAACTCTTAAAATGTGTACAAGTTAACACCGTAAAGATATTGCAATCTTTTAGTGTTTGGAACAGGGTAATCTCACTGCTGAATGATATTTGCTCCAGCTTTTAAGCAACTTTCTGTGCTCTGTAGAAATGTATACCTATTTCTACATGAAAATAGAGATTTTTTTTTTAAAAGTAAAAAAATAAAAAAATAAATAAAAAAACAGTAATTATTATAATACAAATATAATTAAAAAATCTTAAAAAATAAATAAATAATAAAAAAGATTATAAAACAGCAGTGTGTTTGACTTCAGTGTAAGAGAATGGGATAACCGTTGGTTTTGGATGAGTCAGTGACGTCACTTGTGGGACTACAACGACGCCTGTAACGTTAGCTATATTTTGAAAATGCTAGTAGCTAACGGTCACAACAGTAAACTAGTATTTACACCAGTCATGTGTTACACAGCTTGAAACCAAGCACAATTACAGCCGCCGAACTTCAGCTTTAGAGGGGAAAATAATAATTGTGCACTGTCTCTTTAAGGTCCCTCAGCTAGTCTGTTTCGTATTGATCAATCCACCATTTTCCAACACACAGCGGCGGCAGTGCTAACACAGCTCCGGCAGCGAGAGAGAGAAGAGAGCCACCCCTCTACCTGGAGAGGAAGCCAGGGACCGGGGGCAGTCATGGCAGCGAACATGTACCGGGTTGGAGGTAAGGTGGAGGGGGGAACATTTTAGAAGCTTCCCGTAATGTGTTTATGGCGGACTCGCCGTGGATCCACCGCGGGTCTTTTTAACAGAGCGTGGTCCGTCTTTCCTTCCCTTCTTTTATTTTCCTAAAGCTAAAGAGCCTTGTGCTTCACAGATGATGATGGTGAAGAGGAGGATGGTGATGAAGAGTAGTCTGGATTCCCTCGTTTCTTTTGTGTTTGTTGTAACTTGCGATGATCCCCTAACAACTACTTCGATATGCTGATGCACCTAAAGTAGCATGCATTGTGTTTTCTATATATTTAAGGTAACATGGCGAACGTATTGTAAAAGTTTTGCGTGCCATTCAACTCCTCTTTCAAGAATGATAACTTGCATTTTCAGAAATCCACCAACCTGCAGACACACCGTAAGATTTGCAGGGAATAGCAGCAAGTAAATGCTTTTTGTATAGAAAGTGCAGAGGAAGATACAAGTTTTTTTTTTTTTTTTTTTTTCTTTCTTGTTTTTTTTTCTTCTCTATTTCTTAAAAAGTTGAAGCTCAATTGGGGAAAATTGAAATCTCATTGCATGCTTAAAGATGCATTTTCACATTTTTTAACCTGGCTCATTTTCTTCTTATTTTGTACAGGCATCTCCAGTTAATACCTAATTAAGATTGCTGTTTTCTCCTCCCACTCATTTTCCCCCATGTTGCTCTGATTCATATCCTGAAGGTACTTTGTAAAACATAATTATTTTTTTGAAAAGGCACATGAAAGTTACTACAACTATACCATAGTTTTAAATAAGGCAGGGGTTGTTTTTTTTGGGGGGGGGGGGGGGGGGACTGGATGTGAGAACGGACGGAACAGCAAAGAGAAAATAATTCACGGGATATGACAATAATTAGATGCGTTTCACACAATTCATATTCGTGTTGCAGAATGTTGACTCAACTAGAATTTTTTATTAGGCGACTGGTAAAATGTTCACTACAAATGTCACTGTCAAAGTGTCAGTGCAACCAACAATGACAGTTATATAAACTGTAGTGGATGGCAGGTGTAACTTTTCAGAAGATAGTTCCCTTTATATCCGTTGGGATCTGGTCAGCCTGTACTTCCATCAAGCAGATATTTTCATTCATGTTTTCGATTGCGGTCCTTGTTATGGTTGGGTAGCCAAATTGCATACTTCTTTTTAACTGTATGCAATCATGTGTATGCCAAAGGGAGGTGGAGGGAAAGCAAGAGTGATTGATTTAAATTCTGTGGATATATTTACAGGCGATCGCTGACAATTGTCTAGTGAAACAGGCATGCTGATGATGACTCTCTTTGGCATGGTACCCGCATCAAAAATAGCCTGCAGTCAACGTCATAGCCCTCTTATTTAGTCAAATGAAACGAGGCCTACCTGAGTGAGAGCAGGATTATGTCCAGAACAGGGCAGAAAGTTAACACTTCATCAGCCGAATGTCGCTGAATTTAGTACGCCTCTTCACTCTGTCAGCCTCTTCGGCGAGATGCTAACCAGCTTAACTTGTCTGTCTGAAGAAAACTAATTTGTTTGGTAGCACTCTGCAGTTTTAAAGTGAAATGAAATGAACTATTCACATTAATACGATGACAAATATCAACCTCTATCCAATTTGTCCTCTCGGTCTAAAATCCTAGAGTCGCAACAAGTCGGCTCACAACTCCGTGTCCTGGAGGATCATAATGGGGTTTAGACCTGCTCGCAGCACAATTACTCCTGCAGCTGTTGTTGTGGCTGACATTGTTAACTAAGGATGGGACAATATAGGATTTTATTGTGGATCGCGATAAAAACACTCTCGCTGTCATGGTAGAGGCGTGAGAAATGGAGCCTGATTTAAAGATGCAGGAATTAGCATTTATGAAAGAACAGATTTGCACAAGGTTGCACCCCCCCCCCCCCCCACACACACACACACACCTTTTTATTGATACACATAACAAAACGTTTTAGTTCCATTTTATGAGTTTCAAGCATATTTTGATTATCGGAAAAATATCGAAATCGCCCTTATTTTTCGGCCAGAGTAATCTCTATTGTTAACTAATTTGATTAAAAGCAAGACTTTGCAGCACTCTTTGTGGATCAGTTTGATGCAGTTGATCACAACCGTTTGCTTAAATAAAATTAAAAAAACGACTTTCTATGCGTTTTCAAGGGACTTCAAGCTGCTGTTGTTGCTGGTGTAGGATGATTTACACTATTTACACTACTCTGTACACGCATCATATTCATTTTCTAACTCGCCACTGTAATGCACATTCTTTTTAAGGGCACCTTACTGCTGGAATGGGCTACAACACTCATTTCTCTTAGATACTTTAAAGCTTGACTAGCTTATATTTCCAATAACATTTGTGGCGTTGGACATAATATTAACCATACCAGTTATTGTTTGCCCTTCAGTGGGCAAAAAACTAATCATTAGAAATAGGCCTAATTGTGTTTAGACTAATCTGAAACTACAAAGCATAAAAATCACATTGCTGAATTAAACATACCATTAACTTGTCTTTGCCAACAGTCACAGTAATAATGTAGATTAAAAACAAGCACAATTTGGCCTAAATAAGCCTAATAATGGACTGAAGTTTCTCCTGAGACCAATTTAACTCAACATCCGAACAAAGCAGAACCCTCGGAAAGATGGCCGCCACTTTGCAAGACAATGCAGCATCATCTTGAAAAAGCAATGACTTCCCTTGTGTTTGAAGCGTGAACAAAAGCTGGCTCCGTAGGCCCTGATGTCTTTTGTTTTTATCGTGCAGGCCACACGCTACTCTTCCTGCGCCTGCAGCGCCCCTTCCCAGTGCTCCCCCCCCCCCCCCCCCCCCCCCCCATACACAGGAAAGTGTTGGCGACTAAGTATAGGCTATATCATAAGTCTTATCATCTTAATGGTGGGGAGGGAAGCGTTTCTGTGCACTGGCCACAGAAGTTTTAAAAGTCTCTACCTCCAAACAAGAGTCGGCAAAAGTTGTTCACACACTGACTGTTTTTTTGAGATCTTGATTTGATTGACAGGTTCACAGTCTTTCCCGTCGTTGCAACAATGGTCAGGTGCCCATATCGACATATTGAGACATGTTGGTCTAATCATTCTTCCTTTTTCTCACTGACTTTCAAAAGATCCTTTCCTAACACACTTCCAATCAGGGATGGGAAGATATAGGATTTTCTCACGAATCGCGATTTTTAAAAACGCACTCGATAAGTTGATCGTGGTGAATTTCCATTATCGGGCATATCCTCACATGAGTGACTTGGAAGAAGCGCTCTAACAGGCTATTAGAAGAATGCTTAGAGAAGTAAAAAAATAATGGAGCCTGCTTTTAAAAAGATAAATAAATAAAGGAATTATCATGTAAGAAGGAACAAACTCACACAGTCACACAAACGTTAAATGTACCCTTTATTCATGCAGGGGAACCTTATGCTTTATTATTACCTTACTGCTTTCTTCACAGAATGTAAGGTAAAGTGATTCCAGTATGTTTTAGTGACATTACAAAGACTTTACCATTTACATTTTGATGATTATTGGGATAATATAGTCAATCGCAGTTATTTTGTCCAGGATTATAGTGACCTGAGATTTTCACATCGCTCCATGCCTACTTCCAATGTAAGTGGTGGAGGACTGTCCGAAGCTAAGCTAAGTTTATCGATCACCATGATGATAACAAGGTGGAAATATTTGACTGGCCAAAGCAGCATCTCGCTGGATGATGTCGCGTTGTGGCAGAAGTAGATTTAAGTTAAAAAAATTTTTTGCTGAAAGCCTCTACAGTGGCACGTCCGCTGCACCGCCGGCACATTGAAATTACTTCTTTTTTTCCCCACAGAGCAAATGTCGGTCTAAATGCGGCCTTACTTAGACACATCAGGTGGGCATCTTCCACAGTTACAGACTCTTCTTGTACAAACCCACCTCAGTGTTTCCTTAAACTGCGTTCATGTGCTGAGCTGCAGTGGAGGGATGATAACACACAGAGGCAGTTTTGTGTTAAACGGACTAACGTTAGAAGACGCACACTTGATTTGTATAACTAAGACTGCTAATTGATAGAGATTCAGGTAAACTTTGTCGTGTTTTTTTTTTTTTTTTGCACAGGACTGTAGATTAAGAGGGGATCTTTTTAAATGCAAGTAAAAACAGGAGGCGACTTGAAAAGTTGTGAGGCTATACTTTAAATAAATACTTGTACCGAGGCTGTCCGAGTGTGACAACTCTTGTACAGAATGTGCTAAATGTGTTGTAGTGTTTACTAACTTTTAAAAAGTGACAAACTTTGTTGTCAGTGCCCACATTTCTTTCGGCTGTTGGCTGGTGAAGATTTTGTCCATGCTGCCAGTTATGATTCAGACCCTGCTTAAAGGTGTTGTAATGTTTACTAATCTACAAACTGACTAATTTACAAACTTTGACAGTGCCCACACTTTTTATTTTTTGGCTGGTGTCTGGTGTTAATTTCCCACGCTGGCAGTTGCCTCTCTGGCAGGTGTGTACTCGCAGAGTTAAGTTTTGAGGCTTGCTCGCCGCCATCGTGCCAAATGCAGGATGCTCAGTTGGACAGATGCATGACAAGTGTCCCATCATCACATATTTCTTTAGAGGCTAAACTGCACATGCATCCATGACAATAAAAAAAAAAAGAAAAGTACTTTCTACAAGCTAGATTCCTTGTGGCGTCTTTGCAGTGCCGCAGCTATTTTGATTTCAGGCTCTGGTCGTCTAAACTGCCCTAAAATAGTTTTTTTGAGAGAGAAGTTGTGTGTAAAACCTGCACGTGTTTGCTGATTTAATCACGTTTGAACAAGAACAAGCTGCGCTGTGGCACAAGTGCAAGACAGATGCATGATAGGAGTGAAGTTGCTGCCACTGTTTTTGAGATCAAAGATGATTACTCTCCTAAACTGACTTAACTCTGACTTTTATGAAAAAGGCACACTTTATGCTTTACATGAAATGCTGTTCAGTGGGGATTATCTCCAAGGTCAGTAGAGAGTTGCAGAGCATTAAGTTAAAGACATTAATCTACTGTATTACCTGAAAGTAGTGTTCACCCCCTTCAGACGTGAGCGTGAGGAGGAACTCTGTTGGAGAGGAGGCTTGATCATGCCAGTTAGAGTGATACCGAAGTGTGAAAACGAGGTGTGGGATTAATTCCGAAGATTAAACTACCTGCCATTACCATAGAAACCTCCATCCACGCGATGACGGTCGGAGACATAATCTCTTCCACGGTTGCTCCTCGTGACGACAGACACGCCCCTAAGTGGGGGTGTGTGTGTGTGTGTGAGTAAGCATTGGGTGTGGGCGGATGATCACGTTCTCCGCTTCCTGCTTCTCCCGTCTCCCTTCCGAGCTCCAGCCCAGCCTTCTTCATTACTGTCATGTTTTAAACTGTACTGGTATTAATACACCAATACTGTGTTTTCTATGGCTGTGTATGGAGAGTGAATTCTAAAGGACTCGTGTCCGTGCATCAAACTATCAAGCACATAAAGTTGGCACCAAATGCTTGTTGTTGTACTTTTCCTCTGATCGCATTTGGTTCGTTTGAATTGTGTAGTTTAATATGTTTTTGAAATATGTTTGTGTTTTTTTTTTTTTTTTGTTGGTTTTTTTTCAGGCGAAGTTTCTGTACAGCTGATTTTATCAAGATGACTTTAATAGGGTAGTCACTGGCAATGTGTCGACATCAATATTTTAAACGGACGCATCATTTCCCTTTTGAAACGACGTCGAGGCGAGAACGACTGCAGAAATGTGTTCTTAATCATCTTGCGAAACTCCGTAGTTTTTCTTGTGACCTGATCATTGCAGTAAGGTGTGGTTTAAAGAAAAAAAAGTAGGATATCAGAAATGACAACCTTTCTAACTTATTAAACAACCATCGACCAGTCTTTACAAACTTTACATGTATCTTTTGACAACTTGCAAGCATTGGCACAGTATAATACTTCTTCCATTCAGATGCCGAACCCTACAAAGATGTTTGTACGGCCTTCACTGTATGTCATGCGTGTGGTATTTTGTTTTCTCAAGTAGGCACAGGTGGCATACTGGAATTATGCCGGCTTTTGGAAAGCACACTCCATAACTCAGATTTATTGTCTCAGAAGTCCGGTAACATCAGGACAAACTGACTAATATAGAAACTGGATCAGTTTTCCTAAAAAGACACAAGTGTGTAGTTTGGATGGTAAACCATGAGTAGAGTGCAAGTGTGCACCATGTCAGTCCTTTTTATTATTTATTTTTTTTGTGTGTGCATGTATGGTCGTATGTTTTTCTAATTAGTCCACCTCAATATCAATTAATGAATTTAAAATGACCTTTTTTAATTGTCTCTCGTTTCAGATGTTTGCCTTTTTTTATTTGAACCGTTTCACCAACTCATTCGCCCACTTAACGTTTCTGCGAGGCTGTGTACGTCTTTCTGTCCATCTCTCGCTCCCTCTCTGACTCCATCAGTTATATCATGTTTTCCCTCTCATCTTTGCGTCTCCCTGACTGTCTGTCTCTCTGGCCTGGTTTGAATCAGCCCAGCAGACTCTTGTTCGGAGCTCGGTAACATGCCTTGATTGGCTCGCACAAAATTCGACTGCACTGTGACATCACAGTCGTCGATGCTTGCGAATTGGCTGGCATTGGGAGCGGGGGATGGAGAGTGGTGGAAGAAGGGGGGGGGGGTTATACGCGGATCGAGGCAGCGGGAGGGCTGATGGGAAAATGGAGAGACTGAGTGACGCTGCTCAGTGCCTACAGGCTCTTTCGCTCTGTCTCTCTCTCTCTCT
>CALSCE010010967.1:0-18204 GCA_943593645.1 Bovichtus variegatus
CGACCCCGGATAAGCGGTTGAAAATGGATGGATGGATGGATGGATTAGAGCAAACGAGGCTCTGAAGAAATAGTATACACTTAAGAGGCAACTCAGAAAATCTGTACTGGAATAGTTTAAAAGAAGTCTAAGAAAATATGTGTTTAATCTTGGGATCGGGATCTATAGTAGTTTATTTGCTCACTTTAGAGAGTTATGTTGGCCTTTACATGTCGATGAGTGGGGAAGCTCAAGTAGAGATCGGTTCAGCATGTATTGAAACATCATGTTCAGCAGTGACCAAAAGAACAGTAAGCAAACATCTAGCCCAACCACCTTATATACCCTCCCACAAACTGAACCCCCAGCTGGGGAGTTCACTATACTTACAAATACTATATACATACTGGAGCCCTGCTAAACTTCTTGGCTCCTGTACTTATAAGTTAACTATTCAAAATAGCTCTAGCTATATTACTCCTGTCAGTGTGGTAATCAAATAGTTAAACATAATTCTCTAATATAATGTTGTAGTTTAAACATACATAAGAAGTAGGAACCTTTTTACCTTGTACTGTAATACTTATTGTCTTGTGTGATATAAATATAAGTGAAAGCCTTTGGCTTGCTATTTGGAATAGTTTTCCTGTTTATTCAAGTTCATATGACACTCACATTCATATGCAGCTGGGGTGTATTCATAATACACTTTGGGGGGTACAAATAAGGTATTGCCATTGATAAAGTACTGTCATAGACAAAATCAATTACCAGTGTCTACTTGGATCTTCCTCTGGTATAGAATGAACTTATGATGATAGATTATCATCATACTGGCTGTATCTGCTTCACTCGGCTGCCTTTTCTGCTGCCCAGGTTCTGTGGGCCTCAGCTTTGGGTTCTCCTCACTTCCTTGTGGTATTGGCTGGTAAATCTGTGAACCTAAAGCCAATCACATACCATCGGGAGGAGTTTAAAGGCTGAGGACCTGCAAGTCTTACTACTGCTGGCTGCTTACAAAAGCCTCACAGTATTCTTTTTCTTGTTTATCTTCTGAATTCAAGGGCGAGGTGTAATATATATTAATTTAACATAACTTTAAATTGCCCCCTCTTGTGAAACACGTTTTTATCAGTAATGATTATGCTAACTTCATTAGCCAACATAATTATTACGATAATGTTATCAAACACTTTCTTTGTTATAGGAAAGTCTATAGTCTAAGTCTATAGGAGGTTGAATTTTGAACAAAATCTTGTACAAATTTCAACTTTGGACATAGTAACATTCACAACAAAAAAGTGAGGTATTTATGAATATATCTTGATTATTTAAAAGTTAAAAAGGTTTCCCAGTTTTCTCAGTTTGCAATGCAGGTCCTCTGTTATGCAGCTAAAGCTTTTTATGTCAGCTGTGAAAACAAATATCCCCCTGGGACAATAAATCTAAATATAATCTAAGATGTGACACAGATTGGTGAGTTATACTCTCCTTATTCGGATCCAGATGTCGAAATGTAAAACAATGCATTTTCAGTGGACCAAAATTATAATGAATTAATTATTATATTCACAAATATTTTGAACCTGAAATATAAGGTAAGGATGAACAAGATGTATTATTGGGCTATATAAATAAAATGTACTTGACTGCATTCAGAGTTTTCTCACACGTTTACCGTACAGTGATAATTTAAAATACAACAAGCTATTGTAGGTCCAGGTCTGAAGAACATCTCATAGGTTCAACACCATTTAGCAGATTAACAGCCCATGCACTGCTTCAAATGACAACTATGGTAGTGTTAGTTTTTTCACAAGTCTACAACTTCCAACAGCAGTTCCTGATATAACAAAGGAGAAAATCACACTCTGCTGATGCTCATGTTCAGTCAGTGAGTACTCCTGTCAGGTAATATGTCACTCCTGTAAAACAAATCTAATGTATGCACTAAATGCACAGAAGTGAAGGGGAAATTGTTACGTATTGTAATTGTAATTGTAAGATTAATTCAAAAACGATTCAAATGGATCCTAAATGTTTTATTTTAGGGTTTCTTCCAGAGGAACAACATTTTATTCAAAGGAGCGAACAACGACAGATCTTAGTTTCCTGCATGATAAATGACTAATTGTAATGTTTTGGAAAAAGACTAACCAGCCAAGTATTAAACAATGGTTTAGGCAAATGCTACTAAGTTTTCTTTCATTTATAAGTGAAACAGGAAACATTTAAAAAGGTTTGGGGACCATTTACTGTTTCTGTGAAGTAAATGGATTTGATAGTTTAAACCTGGCAGAATATTTTGTATAAGCTTTCCAGACAGTAACAAGTAAAGTGAAGTTAATTCATGAAATAATATTCAATTTAGATATATTATTACGAATGTATTTCTTTTTCAGTGCCTTAATGTGTGATATTGTTAACATAGCTTTGCTTTCTGTATTTTTATGTGTGCATAAGGTAAAAATGACTAAATATTTTGGTGAAATGAAATCTTTCGTTATTCTGTTGTCTGCTATTATTACAATCTTAATGCTTCCTCAACCTGTTTCACATTAACATCCTTCCAGTAGTTCCTTCCCTGTAAGGCTGTTAAGAGCAACGTAATGTTGAGGGAGAACAAATAATTGTCAGAATAATTTAATCAGTAAAACAGTATTTAAGTTTTTTTACAATGTTATAAAGGATGGATAATATTGGAGATTTTGTGAGCGATTGTGGGGAATTTCATCTTTTTTTTTTTGAGACATGTATTGAATGGTGTTCACAAAACAGAGACCAGCCAGCTAGTCCCTGTAAAGTGTGGTTGAATACTGGAGTCCTACCGCTGTGATACATTATATTACCAGCAGCATGTTTACTTACAATTTGCATTTCTCCAAACTCATAGTGGAACGTGACCATGTTAACATAAACACTACATAAATAAATACAGCTTAACAAAGTCAACATTGATGTCTTTTTCCAAATAAATTAAAACGATAAAAGATGAAATGTGCATTTGCCAATGCAGAACAGAACACAGAAAAAAGTATACCATATATACACTATGATTGTACACATGTATTGTGTACAGTACTCCAAAAATAAATACAAATTCACAGATTATCCACCATGTGAGCACAATATCATCTGGAGTGATGAATGTGATGGATGTTTTAAATCTGTGTTTTGACACAGGGCCTCTCCAAGACAGCCCCCCCCCCCCCACACACACACACACACACACCCAAGGCCCTTATCATATCATTTGAATATATACATATTCCCATAACCCATTGGAATGTTAATAAAACAAATAACATGTCTGTATGTACATATTCAGTACTAGCATACAATGCAATACAATCATTCTTCAAAAGTTTTTGTGTTTTTTTCATTCTTTCACTTGCTCCAGCCTGCATGAGGTTATCATTAACCCTGTGTGATTGTAAGACATGCATTTTAGTGCAATGTCATTCAACTTTTCACGTGAGCACTTTTTTTACTGTGCTGTCTGTACCCTGTAGAGGTCTTGGTCATAGGTTAACTGAGTTTCTAGTGGCCGGATCCAAATGGTATTGCTGCAGCAGGTCTCAGGCTTGTGTCAATATGTCTTTCTCTGTTCCATCAATCCTTTTTGGATGGGTACTATTCTCTATCCGGAATAGTACCCATCGATAAATCATGGGTGTATTTATGTATCATCATATTTATGCATGATGGGTTAGGGCAGGTTTTTCCACTGGTTCACTTCGGATCAGTTCCAGAATAATGGACCCATGATGACCTGTATTGTGCAGCCACATTCCAATTTGTGCGAATCTACAACATACTGTATCATTATCATAAAAGCAACCTTTTAGCAGTTGCTGTGCGCTCTTCCCTGGCCTGTACGACACAGCACACCACAATAGGACATTTGGCATTAGTTACACTGTGAGAATATGATACGCTGGCATATACATGCTTTTTGAAGTGATGTGGGAAATGAAAGAACAAACACATGACTGCTCAGTGTCAAAGGCACAACACAGAAGCAATGACACAGCTCCAGTCACAAGCCCTGAATGAACTTAATAACATTAAGTTATCCAGTGTTATAACAGGAATCTTTTAAACAATCGGTAACATACATTTCTCAATACTGAGTTCACTTTTTCGAACCTCTTCCACAGTCAGCACAACAGAAGTCAAAGTGGACTTGACAAAATGCTTTGACAAAAAATGCACGTGCAATGACCTCATCTTTCAAAATGCACAAACAGTTTTCTGTGTGTTGACACGTCGTTTTGCACATGTTTACATACTACTGTAATGTATTGTTAAACTTACATTCACAACATAACAAAACAACAATGACTGTAAATTAGACTGTAATTTGCTACATTCTGCCTACATCTATATGTAGGTAAAAGAAATACAAAAAACAAAAATGTCTCTTTTCATTCCTTGATGAGCTCTATGCGAGCTGTCTGCAGTGAGGAAAGGAGGCATTTTATCATTGGATGGAACGATGTTCAGTTTCACCATCTCCCCCAGTCACAGACTGGTTTACAGCCTTCCACCTTACTCTCTATTCCTCAACACCACAGAGGAACTCTTTTCCTCATGGAGGTGGACAGTTCATGCTGCATGTCTGGACATACAGTATGTGCAGGAGATGATCATGCATGCAGGTGTGTTGACGAAGAGGACATACGGTGTAATGTGGATGAGAAGTAGACCAGCACTGTTGTATTTCTATATCTATAGCTGTGCTTTACAAGTATGGGCAGAGAATATGTTTAGTTTTGTATTGCATCACTGCAATTACTTTAGTTTCATTTTTTGCACTTGGATTTAAATTACAGTAAAAAATAAACACAAATGGCAACAAAAAAAGCATTTCTGATTCATTTGTTACATATACTGTGAGCACAGGCCATGCAATAAAGAAGAGTCCTTCTTGTTGGTGTAGTGGAATCTTGGTTTATTCTAAATATATGAATAATTAAATGATACTTCTAAGACTTCTAAGACATGTTGTGATACAGCCTGTTGTTAGTGTAGTTTAAGGTCATCGTGTTCTGAGGGATACATGAACTGTGTGATTAGTTCTGAAGAAGTGAACTCAGTATGTGTGTTACCAACTGTACAGAGTGTTATTCTCCATTGTTAGGTCTTGTAGGGTTTGTTGATGACTTTGTCAATCCAGTGCAGGAACCTGCTAACACGTGTGTACACCCCAGGGAATGAAGGGTTACCACAGCCATGACCCCAGGAGATGACTCCTGTCAGCACCCAGCGGCCCCCCTCCCCCTGGCAAACCAGCGGACCCCCACTGTCACCCTGGCAACTGTCCACACGGTGGCGCTCCGACAGGCTCCCGGCACACAGCATGCGGCTAGTGAAGCGGTCACTGTATCGCTTCTTACACTTCCAGGCTGGTAGCAGGGGGACCCAGGCCTGCAGCAGAGTGCGGGAGTACTCCGAGTCTTACAGCAGGAAGCAGACAAGAGAAAAAACCTTACTCGTTAACATGAGAGTACAGTCATGTGAAAGCATCAAGTAGAAGATATCTAATAGAAATACGGGAAAAAAGGTTGTAGTAGTGCATGCATAAGTGCACCATATGCTGGTCGCGTTATGTATCCGGTAACAGTGTCCAGGTTACTCTGGATAATCCGTACACCTCGCTGTGAAGAGTTTTTGTTGGTGAAATGATCCCTGTGAAATTGTTTTCAGGGGGCTCTGTGGATTATCCAGAGTCCACAGGAGTCAGGGGAGAGTTGAGGGGGGATTGTGGAAGGACAGGCTTGTGACAGAGAAACTGTGTGAGGTGAAAGGGTCAGGTGCATGCAGGTGTTCAAAAACAAAAGGAAGTGAATTATTGTAGCTTGTCCGCTGATCAACGCGGACAGCAGTTGCAGCCGCAGCAGTGGCTGTCACACAGCTCATGGAGGCAATGAAGGTACTTGATACCAAGAGCATCATATCCTGGTACCACAGGAGCTGAACTCAAATGGCAGAAATATAATGAACACTACCTCAAACTGGGTTTTACTTGGACTAGCTCATGTGACTCATGGCAGCCCCAGGCCTCATAATGAGTTGCACCTCACATTTTAAAGGCAGGAAAGACCCAAACCATTATGTAAATATTCACAAAGACATTTATATGGTAAAGATTAAGACCTAGCAAATGTGGTAACAATGTAGTTATAGGTAGAGGTAGGGAGGGCGGGTTTGAAAACCCCTGTTCAGATAGTGGGACACTGTGTCTGGTGAGACATCATGCTGTTGCATTTCTTTGTAATTTGTATGAACGGCCTCTTAAGCTGTTTGATTTAAAGGAAGGTGCTGGTATTTTGAGAAATAAGCTTGTTTGCCAAGAGTTGGATGAAAAGATCTCTCTGCAGCTCTTACAGAGAGAGGTCTGGAGAGTGTAGCTTTGCTGAGCACACACACTTAAACGCAAGGGGAACTATTGTGTAGCTCTGTAAGAAGTGGAATAAATGCCTTCCAGCAACCCCAAGGCTATGATTTACATGATGTACTGTATGTATTTAATGTGTAGAAATAGAACTGTACAGGTGGAAAGTTTATGCGCAGCAGCCACATGAAGGATGTCTGGACATATCTGCAGGAGATTGCCAGGGATGATCAGGCATGCAGGTGTGTTGCAGGGGAGGTGTGATGTGGATGAAAAGTAGACTAGCACCGTAGACAGTATGTAGTTTAGTATTGCGTAGTGATCTGTGTTGTGATGCTGCCTGTCAGTGTTGATCTTTTTTAAATGTTTCACCAGGACTACCATCTCTCCCTAACCTTGAACATTTGTTTTGTGTTGCCTTGCTGTTGCAAACTAGTAGTAGTAGTTATTCGTATATAAATACTATTTCTAGGTGACAGGGTTGCTAAGTGCTGCTGTATCTCTGTGCTGGACGTACAGAAATAAAGCTGTTATCTGTTCCAAAAGATGTAATGCTCCTTTAAGTTGTCGTCAACAAGCCATCACACTTGATTAGGATACTAATGGTAAAATAAAGTCACGTTGAGATGAAAGACAAACAGATGGTCTGAGCAGGGACGTTACCTGTGATGCCCCAGCCGGTGATCACACAGGCAGCAGGCCTCTTCTCCCACTTGTTACCTGGCTCTGGCAGACACACTGCTCCAGTGTGAGGGTTGAATGCCACACAGTTGCCCTCTGTGCCTTTGAGCCGCAGCAGGGCGATGTCGTGCTCCCAGCCCTGACTGTGGTACTTTCTGTGGATAACAATGCGTTCAGGTGACAAGGTGCGTTCAAAGTCATCCTGCTCCTCAGTATGGTAGTCACCAAGGCGCAACACGTAGCGGGTTGGGTCTCTGCCAAATCTGGAGCAGCAAAGGAAATTTGGAAATGATGAATGCCTATCATTTATTTCTGCAAGCCATATTAGATGGCAAAGTAAGGTTACTACAACTCAGGACACAAATAGGCACAGAGAAGACCATTTAATATGACAGGATAAAATAAATAGTGATAACAATAAAAAATTTAAAAACACAAAAGGTGAACACCAGTGAGTCCATTGGATTTTTAATTTGTTATTTTTGAGTGACTCAATTAAAAAACATAGTTATATTTTTTATATATATTGTTTCAAAATAAAGTTTACAGGGTGCCCACATTTACAAATCCTGAATATGTGTCCATTATCGTTACATTATTACATTACATGATAACAACCAAAGGCATAATCATATATTCTAAGTGTTCCACTGGAGGGAGCTGTCTCCTACCTCTTGAAGCAGTGGGCAGCAGTCACAACCCAGCAGGGGTTGATGAGCGATGCTCCACACAGAGGATGATTTCCTCTAGACTGAGACCTGAGCCACAGAGACACCTGCCAGGGCCACTCACCCCTGAAACCACATACAGACAAGCCAGAGGTCTTACTTTCAGGGGGCTGCTGCACACACACACACACACACAGTTGTGCTGGCAAAATGGACCTATGACATTGCAGAAATTACAGACATACTGTACTGTACAACTGTAAATCAAGGTAGCTCTTTCATTTTTTTTGTCAGGCAGTATAACTACTGTAATAACAACTGTGTTGTTGTTTCATGGATGAGACAGTGAATCAAGCTCTGACATAAGCAAGTGTGTGAGAATCTACATACATCCCACTGCACAGTACAGTGTGCGTACACTTACCTCAGGGACTTATCTCCTCCTATGATCCTGCGTCTACGACGCTGGTTATTGAGTCTCAGGCCACAGCTCTGCATAGTCACAGCAGCATCCCCCACAGGATCCAGGGTGTAGTCACAGATGACGCCTGCATCCTCACTGTGGCGACAATCATGGCTTTCCTGACCCACAGCCGGACACTGGCCTAAGGACATCTCAGTGCCTGAGCATCGAACATTGTCCAGATGGATGGGACCTTGACCTTCACCAAAGTACGCCATGGATCGAGCTTTAGCCACACCGCTGAGAGGTCAGCACAAAGACACATAGCATCTTTATTATCTTTTATTTTTAATATATAAATACATATATTACATGTGCATTTTTTGCTCAAATTTCCAGTTTGTGTATTTTTTATTTTGTTAAACCACTAAACTGTTAAACAATGTCCACCTAAATAAAAGTTTTAATCTACCTTTTCTTCTGCTCTTCCCAAAATGTTTCTTTTCTGTGAGAAGCTACTGTGTGTATCTATTTATCTGCTTTAAAAATAAAGTGGTACTGAATTGAATTTGATTTGAACCTGCTTATTCATCGTGCTTTAAGTTCAAAAGCACCACATCACTTTCCATTACTGTGCAGATGACTCCTAGATCTATTTCTCTTTTGATACCAACAACAACACAATTGGGCAAACGGCAATCCTGGTTTACAGCCCTCAAAACTGGCTATCACAAAACGTTTTTCAGTTATATAAATCAGAGTTATAGCAATCAGAACAGAGCTACTATCAAAAGTCTAGACTCCCGTTGATCATCATCTTAGGTTCTCTGTCCTCCTGCATAAAATCTAGGTGTTATCTTTGAGAACAAGCTTCATTTGCTTTTAACTTTTTTTTATCTGCAAAGAACATGGACTGTCATCCATGCTTTTATTACATTCCAGTTAGATGACAGCAACTTGCTGTATTCCTGGCAGAGTACACACAACCTATCCAAGCTTCAACTGGTCCAGAATGCCACAGAAAGACTTCTCACAAGGTCCAAACAAAATGATTGTTTTACCCCAATCTTAGCTTTTTAGCCAACCTAGCTTAGCTTGTTAGCTGTACTTTTTAGAATAGATTATGTCTATATCTGTTAGATCTGCTATACCTAGACCTGCTAACCTCATACGAGCCTGAGTGCAGCCTTAGATCCTCTGGCTGTTAGTAGTTACTAGGTTGAGGCTTAAAACCAGAGGAGAGGAGACCAGGTTTATTTGTTTAAATCACTCTTAAAAATGCATTATTTTATTTTTATATGTTTAATCACCAAAAGTTATTACAATTCATCCTGTGTGTCCAATAGTTCAATTAGGAAAAAAAAAAGTCAAACTGCAGGTGGAGCAGGACGAAAACTGCGGTCATCTGGAAACTGCGAATGTTTGAAAGATGTCAACCTGCTGTCACTAGACCAGAGCATCACCAAAGTTAATTAGATTCATCCTCTGGAGATCAGGAATGTCTGTACAAATTTCCACGGCCATCAATACAACAGGTATGACGTTTTAGTCTAGATCAAAGTGATAAACTGACTAACCAAGCGACTGTCCTTGCCATCTCCAAAGCCACGCTACAAGCATGGCTAAAAATATGAAACTGTAACAGAAAGATGTCCATGAATTTTTATGATTTTATGACATTCATGTTCTTAAGAGGATGAACTATTTCCATTTTGAGCATTCAGAGCATGAGCTTCCTGAGGCAAAAATATGAGAGAAAGTGTAACCATACTAACGTGAATCCCAGCTGTCTGCAAACTACAGCTGCATTGACATCATTCCAGCCGTCATCACACACGCTTCCCCACTGGCCGTTAATGAAGACCTCCACTCTACCCTCCTTCCTGCTCTCTCCAGCAACCAAACGCACCAGAGGGCCTGCAAAACAAACATTACAGGGAAAACATGCAATGTGCTCTTGGTGATATTTATTTATGCCTTGAATCTCATGAGTGGGAAAAGTAACTGCCTTCTCTCAATGTGTGTGCTTACCAGTAGAAGGTAAAAGGCCTGTTATCTCATTGGTATCAGCTCCCCTTTCACAGCGGACACCTACGTCCTCACTGTGGGAGCAGTCATGTTGGCCCCACTCAGAGTGGGTGCAGGCCAATAAACTGTCCTCTGGTCCCTGACACTGCACTTCGTCCAGCAGGATCAGCCCGCGACCTTCTTCATACACCCCATCAGGAGCCACCTCTGCTCGGCCGCTGCAGACACGGCAGGACAACAGAACACCTATCTCTCTATGGACACTCATTTTAATGGTGTAAAGAACAACACTCCCTGGTAAATGTGAAAAACTTTTTTCTTTTGCACTTTTGTGCAAATATCTATGTTTTCTATTCAGAAATGTAACAGAATAATAATATATAATATATTAAAATAATATAATTTCCAGAAAATATTGCAGTTACAGTTTGTACTGACTTTCTCCATAATTTAAAGGATACAAATAGTTTTCTATGGACTTAAAGCCTTGTGCATACTGGTGGATGGTGATGTAACTAATGTGTATAGGTTATATATCTAATACGTGTACTCAAGCGAGTTTTCATTGTAACTAACGATGGTGATATAATCTGATTGAAATCAGATTATGCAATAATCAAACCAGTCAGATTTGTTAATTGAGATTTTTGTCAAGCAAACCCGCTTGTGCCAAAGTACTTAAACCAATTCTCTACACACATTTGACTTAATAGGCAATTTACCATTAAAAGTACTAAATTAAACTTCATGCTCCCCAGATGATCTCTGTCAATTGTATTCATCAAATTACATTTCTTCACCCATTGGCAAAACTATCAACTTTCTACACTATACATAGTTATATATAACAAAATGGTTCTCATTTGTTTTTAATGTCTCCTTGTTTCCCTCACTTTTATTACTTTACATTACAGGTCATTTAGCAGACGCTCTTATCCAGAGTGACTTACAGTGACTAACTACAGGGACAGTCCTCTGGCAAGTGTCTTGCTCAGGGAAACAATGGTGGGAGAACTGGTATTGAACTCACTAACTTCTGGTGTTCTATTTGAAAGCCTGACCACTAGACCACCACCACTCACTTGCTTCTTATCCTTAGTCTTAGTCCGTCCCATACAAGACTCAAGGAAGAGATGCAAGAAAAAGATGTCCGGAGAGAGGAATCAGCTGCTGGTGTTAACAGATATGTTTAGCTTGGATTTACGTATTTTAGACACCTAAAAAATCAGTATCAGTTTAAATGTATGCTATATTTAGAATATGTTAACTATTAACTATTGGATGCTACCAGCTCAGCTCTGTGACATATTCACAAGATTTACTCTTGCTATCCCAATGTCCATCTTAAAATGCAAAAAAAGGGTTTTTAGGTTTGGAATTTGTTGCAGATTGATTGGTTTAGGGGAGCTGAGCTAAGTGTTTTCAAAAAGTAGACTGAAGGAGCAAGATGCTTTGACTGAGCTATTTGCCCCTATGTGATCCAGAATATGATGAAAGGATATGTGAAATATCTCTGCATGTTCCCCCTTAATAAACAGTTTGAGAAGCATCGTACACGCTAGCAGACATAAAAAAAAAGACAAATGAGACGCAGTGGAGGAAGCTATTGATTTCCTGTGGCAGTTTTAAACATTTCCACAAAATGTATTCCTTAATGTTAAAGATAGATTGCGAAGACATTTGCTGAGCACATTCATGCTCCCCAGAGGAAGAACTATTTTTTATTTAGTTAGCCAAGCTCTTGATTCACCATTTGATATATGTTCCAACCCCCACCAATGATCATGAACTCTGGGTAGTTACCCAAAGAATGAGATTAAGCTCCCTCAGATGGACTAGGTAGGTGGGAAGTTCGCAGGAAAGAATATAATTGCTGCTCCTTTGCATTAAAAGGAGCCAGTTGAGGTAGTTTGGGCATTTGATCTGAGGAGGTATTCTAACTCTGAGGAGACCCCTGTGCAGACTCTGAACATGCTGGCTGGGGAGGGTGGGGAGAAAGGCACCTGGATTACCTTACTTATCCTGCCGCCACCACAGATACGAGGCAGAAAAATGGATGGATGGATTCATAAGGCTCTGAGAATAGCAAAAATGTCAG
Source organism: Bovichtus variegatus (assembly GCA_943593645.1). NCBI lineage: Eukaryota > Metazoa > Chordata > Actinopteri > Perciformes > Bovichtidae > Bovichtus > Bovichtus variegatus. The sequence continues at coordinate 12,255 of CALSCE010010967.1, forward strand.
TATGTTGTTACATTTTTGGGGTTTAAAGAAATATTTTCATATTACTTCATCGGGGAACAGAAACCGTCAGTGCTTGGTAAAAAAGATCATCTGCAGACATGATGGCACATGGTTGATCACCCCTACTTTAGATTGATATTAGGTCACAGGGTAGCATACAATCTCCTAAGGCACAGAGGTGTTCCGTAGTGACTCAGATGTAGTGATGCACTGACCTGAAGCCCAGCTGTCTACACACTACCTGGGCATTGAGCTCAGTCCAGCTGTCATCACACACAGTGCCCCATTCTCCCTGGTGGTAAATCTCCACACGACCCTCCCAGTGACTGTCAGCTCCCACCAGACGAACTGCACCGTCTGCTGACACACAGGGCAAGAGTCCCTAAAACTTGTGTGCATGATAAATGTGCATGTGTGCATGATAAATGTCAACTGTTTTAGTGTTGGTGTTAGTGGTTTCAGTTAGCTCAGTTAAGTTCACAATATGTCTGGGAGGATTCTCAGTCATCAAAGCCATTGGCTAAGTCAAATACAACTGAACCTGCTGCAGATTCCGGAACAGTTTTCACTACTCATCCACAAAGCTGGTTGGGAGTCCCATGCAAATAACCTCTGGAGGGTTGTTAACACACAGTAAGGAGAGAGTAAGTCAAGATGCTCCAGTCTACCTATATCTAAAGGACATCTTTGAAGACAACAATGTGCACATTTTAGACAAAGAAGACAAATGAGTTGAAAGAGGATTTAAAGAGCCCATACTGTATATGTCAAAACATCCACGATCAGACCAACAAGAGTAAAGGTTTGCATTTGCTGCATGGTTAAATGCTAAAGATAGCATGGCAACACAATTCTAACTTGCGGATGTATCTCAGGTATAATGTTTACTATGTTATCCCACATAGCATGCTAGTATGCTTACATTTGTTATAGCAATAAACAGAAAGTACAGCTGAGGCTCATAGGAATATCATTAGTTTTACATATATTTGGTTCTAAACTAAACTATTGGACACATTTTGACCTGATGATTTTGCCAGAGGAAAAGTAAATGGCTCACTAAAGTTATTACAATTAATTCTGCGGGGAACATAAAAGTCTGTACCAAATTTCATGGCAATCCATCCAAAAGTTCATCACGAAAAACCAAAAAGATGAACAATGTGGTTGTGCTAGAGAAAAAGTCTGTAGGATATATCCTCTGGGGTCCATAATGTTGGTACAAAATGTCAACATGACCACAAGTTTTGGGCTTGTGAGAGGCAGGAGGGAGATTGTAGTGCGAAGTTGCAGTTGAAACACCCTGTAAAACATTAAATCACGTGATTCCTACATGACAGTCATAACCCACATGTGACCTCAACGACTCTCAATGTGTGAATAAACCTACAGAGGTGAAGTTCCCGGGAATCTCCAGCAGCCAGGTACAACTGGAGAAGCTTTTTGGAGGGGAGGCGAAATATCCTTGATAATCTACAGCAAATCCAATCACCTGAGGTATCACTTCTAGATATCACCGTTATATGTTATTGGAGGACGCCTGCTTGTATAACCACAGTAGAAAGGATGCTGTTCTATCTTTTTTTCCGCTGGCATATCACATTGGTTTAACAAAAGCTTAGTTGTGTCCCACAGGATTGATTACAGTGGCGTCTAATATGAATGTGTGAGCTCTCTGACCTGTGTATGGGTTGCAGGACACCCCTGCATCTTCCATGTGGTCACAGTTGTGTTGCTCCCAGATGTTATGAGGACACTCCTCCAGGGAGAGTTCATTGCCTGAACATTGAACCCCATCCAGGAAGATGGGACCAACACCCTGGCCGAAGTGGGCCCATGTCCACGCCTTGGCCACACCCCTGTTGGTCAGAACAAAAGAACACCACCTTTATTGTGTACTGTAGCACAAGGTCAATTCCACACAAAAAAATATGTTTATATTAAAACATGAGGGTGAATGCTATTGTGGGGGCTATATGCACCTGGTGTTACACTGTGGGTATATCACAAAACACCATTAAACACCAAGTGGGAAAAGTACCCAGCATGCAAAATACAAAAACACATCTAAGTGTGTCTCTTTATGCAAATATGTTAGGGTGCCAAATATAGCTGTTCGAATGTAGTGATGAATAATTGAAACTGCAGAAGAATACGTGCAGGGTTGTTTTATTGCATTCATTGGTGCGTAAAAAACTTGAAAATTAATCTGAGCAAGGGGAGACGTAGGCATGGACAAAGGCCTTCATATATAAGCTAAAATATTTTAGCCTACTCAGAATATGATACAGGATTTAGGATAAAATATTGTTTTTTGTTCTAAATCACAGCTAGTCACATACCAAGGGACACAGCAACAGCTCCCTTGTGTTCCTAAAAATGTACATAATAATATTATATTACATTATAATGAGTACTTTTATTATTTCAGTACATTGTTCTGATAATTCATCTGTATGTTGTTTTACTTTAGTGAAATGTTATAATGGTGAACATTTAAATTGTGTTTTTTACTTAATTCTCCTTCCACCACTTGGTTGGATAGTTAAGCTTCAGTGTTGAAAAAGGATCAATTCTAGTGTTGCTCATAATTCTCATGAAGTATATCAAATATGAATTTATTTTATTCTTCTAGTTGTACACTGCTCTCAGAGTAGTTTTGTCACAATATAGTGATATGGGTATATGAAGTGAATGATCGTCTCTTGTGTCTGTAGGCAGGTAGATGTCTTGGTAATTCTTGTAGTATTCATTTAGACTTTTAAACAGAAAGGGTTCTATTTTAGAAGAGATGCCAATAGTTTTATCCTGACATGTTTTGTGCAGCAGTAGCACAGCAGTTGCTTCTCACCCCAGGCCCAGCTGTCGGCACACCACCTCAGCATCAATGTCATCCCACCGGTCATCGCAAATGGTTCCCCACTTGCCATCACGGTACACCTCGACACGGCCCTCAAAGTCCTCCAGGCCTCCCACCAGCCTCAAATGGATGCCAGTGCCTGAGAAACAAAAGGTAAAGCAACAAATGAGCCAATAATTCACATAAGATTTCAGACCCTGGGTCTCTGCAGTGATGGTCATGTGCTCTTAGCTCTGAGTGCCCCTCAGCCTTTCATTTTAGTCAGCAGCATGTCAAAACAGAAACAGCTTTGTCACACATTGTATATGTCACAGTGAGCTGATGCATCATTTTGCTGCCTCCTGTCCGTTTACTTAAGTGTGTATGTTTTTGTACTGGGCTGTATCAAAAGCTTTTGAATGTGCAACAGAAATGTGACAAGGTGACACAATGAACGACTGGGAGCCAACAAAAGCCAGTCAGTTCTGGGAAGTGACTGGTTACTTTGGGGTATAATCTCTTCGTAAATTCTAAGGGAATGGTGGTGTATATGAGGCACTGTGTTTGTATATGGCCAGTATCCAACATTATATGTACAATGTATCCGCAATACAGTTGTTAGTATTTATCAGTGATCTATTTGTTTATATAACCTGAGGGGACACTCTGGTCTCACCTTCAGGTTCAGCACAAACCACCCCTGCTTCGTTGCCATGGTTACAGTCACTGGTGACAAACTTCCTGTTCCGGCATTCCAGTAGGGAATTCTCATTACCACGGCAACCCAGACGCTCATAGTGGAAGACGGAACCTGGGCCAAAGTAGGAGTGCTGCAGGGCTGTACCGATCTCACTGCATAGACAGAGACATAGAGACTCATGCAAGCGCCTACACTCACAGCAAATATCATACAAGGGCAAAGTCATGTTAAAACAGACTATAAAGTTTGTAAAGGAAGCTACTCTGTCTACTCATACTAAGCTTAATGCAATCACAGCACTGCACCCACAAATGTTGACATTTGATTTTCCCCAGAAAAACAGGACAAAACTAACCACACATAAAATAGGAAATGTGATGGTAGCTCACTGACAGGAATAGCTGGTAAATTCTATAAACTATAACCTCAATGGTGTAATCACCCTATGTTTATTTAGTTTTAAACTGTGGGTACGGAAAGTCAATGGGTCTTGGATGGATGTGCTGCCCTGTTCAGCATCAGATTCCATCGGTTGATAGAGCTTCAACTTCTCCTCTCCTCACTAAGTAGGAAACTGCAGCTGCTTTTTTATTTGCTGTGATAGTGGTGATTGCGGTGAGAAGAGGGTTTGCAGTGGAGCTGTCTCTGTTGGATTGGTGCTTGTGAAAAGCAGAACATTACTGAGCTTTTCTCCAACTTGCTTCATGTTGTCTTCACTCTCAATAATCTCTTCCACCATTAGAGGCCTGTTGGAGAAAATACAAGCAGTCCAAGCTGATAAATCCCACTTCTTGAAGCTCTGTAGCTCCAAGCTAGAGCGGCTAGATGTGTTGGCTCGCCATAACACCTCACTAATGTCACTGGGCAGTAATAGCAAGGACCGTGTAAAGATATATTGGACCTTTGAGTTGATCTGTGCCCCTTCCTGATGATGATCTTAGAGGAAGAGCAGTGTTTCCTATCATATTTTATAAGCTGATCAAGTGTTTTGAAACTAAAGCTGTTAGATGTATGCTGTCAATATTTCTCTCTAAAATGTAGTGAAGCAAAGAAAGTACATCTGTACAGTGCTGTATAATGGTATTTTTTAAACAGAAATCTAAACTGCAAACCAAGTTTGAAATTTCTAGACAAATCCAATTCCTCCTGAAAGACCCAAAGTAGAGGCAGTGATTCAAACTAAAAACAAAACAAAATTGAAAAAAGTCAGAATGGTTGTGCAGCTTTGTCAGCAGCAAATTCATTGCCGTTCTGCCATGTCTGGCTCTGTGAGACTGCCCTCACCTTAGTCCAAGCTGTCTGCATATAACACTGGCGTCACGGTTGTTCCAGTGTGTGTCACAAACTGCCCCCCACTGGCCATTCAGATAGACCTCCAGACGTCCGCTGTTGCCTGATGACCCCCCCACTAATCTGGCTGCACCTGCAAATTACACACAAGTAAACCTGTTACAATACATAGAGAACATTTATTTTTTTTGTTTGGTACCTTTACTAATGAGTGCATCGGTCATTGCACTGGCTGGAATGGCAGCGGATTGTATCTAGCAGCTTTGTGTTGGAGCCAGAACAGAATGTAGACACGCCATGAGGAAACTATGGGCAATAGCACTTAATATTTTAACTGTAAGTTGTATTGGGGTAGCTTTAATCAAATCTATATTAAATGTATACATAGTGTTTCAAATAAGAGAGAAACAGTAAGTTACAAAAAGGGATAGTGCAAAAAGGTTCAGCCTTCTATTTGAATACATTGTTCATATGTTGAGGTGCCAAATGTAGGAGGTAATGGGTAATAGAAAGTTTTGTCTGAAGCTCACTGGGAAGCCGCTTCAATGATTTGTCCTCACCCAGGCAGATGCATCAATCTTTGGCAATACAGCTGTGGGAACAGCAAGTTCTTGCACTATCTCCAGTTGCCTGTCAGCGACCTCTAGTGACTGTCCTGGTCCAACACACCTAACCAGCAGCTCCACATGCCTGCTCACAACAGAGAAGGCTGTACCAACCCAACCCAAGAAGTACCATGGCTCCACTCCCTGCAAAGTGTATTTGGGCTTGCTCCTGTGATGACCACATGCTCTTTACGCACAAACCCTAGGTCATACTGGGCAGACAGTAAGAATGATTTTTCTTCCATCCATCTATCCAACCATTCATTCATCCATCCATCCAATCTTCCAAACCATCCTTCCTTCCTTCTATTCAGCCATCTATTCATGCATCCACCCATCCATCTGTCCTTCTGTTCATCCATCAATCTATCCATTCACCCATCTATCCTTCCTTCCTTCTTTCCTTCCTTCCTTCCTTCCATTCATCCATCTGTTAACCCATATGTCCTTCCATCCATCCATCCGTCCGTCCATCCATCCATCCATCCATCCATCCATCCATCCATCCATCCATCC
>CALSCE010010967.1:18214-23214 GCA_943593645.1 Bovichtus variegatus
CATTCACCCATCTGTCATTCCTTCCTTCTTTACTTCCTTCCTTCTATCCATCCGTCCGTGCATCAATCCATCCATCTATCATCCAACCATTCATCCAACCATCAATCCATCCATCCATCCATCCATCTATCCATCTGTCCTTCAGTTTATCCATCCATCAATCCTCAGCTCACCCTGATGGCAGTCGCAGTGGGACCAGCCAATGGCGCCGGAGCTCTGCCTGATAAAGCACCAGGGGTTGGCCTCTCGGTCTGGGTTCCGGCAGAAGCTGTGGTGCCCCAGGCCTCGGCCAGGGTACTGCCGCATGTAGTCTGGGAAGTCTGTCCACTTCAGGCAGGGGGAGCCTGACTCCGTGTGGGAAACTGAGCCGTTATAGTAGCCCAGTTCTGTAAAGCCTTCTGAACAGGAGAGGGGAGCTGCAGACGGATCATCACTCAGACGGGCACACACATTACATGAAGAACAACAAAACAATGACGTAAGTAAAAATAAATAATTATTAAAACACAGACTATCTACAGAAATGTAGATAGATGCATGACTAACACATTCTTATGTGTTTTCTCTCATTGAAAAATTTGACCCTGCAAACAGTGGGACCCAAAGTTGGCAATATGCTGCTTGGATGTTCATGCAACAATGAGCCTTTTTACTTTTGATACTTGAAGGACATTTTGGTGTTTTACACTGTGTTGTTGTTACTTGAGCTTAAGTGAAGTATCTGTGCGTCTTTCGCTACTGCCTCTCTGTTTCACTGGCATATGCATGTGGTTGGTCAGAGCTGACCTTCAAAACCTCCCCCATCAACAACATTAATTTTACAATACTGGCAACGCATTTTAAACAGGGTTGATCATTGTTCACCGTCCCATACCTAAATCAAAAGCTTAATGTAAAGTATTAAATGCTTAGCTGTTCACTGCTTTTTAACTTTTTAACATTTCTCCATTAGATCCTCTTTTTTTTTTTACATTCACATCAAAAATGTAATAAAATGTATTTATATCGCCCAATATCAAAAGTTACACATTTGTGTCAGTGGGATTTACAGACTGTACAGCATACGACACCCTCTGTCCTCAGACCCTCGCATGGCACAAGGAAAAGCTCGACAATTAAAGTGTAAGAAATGGAAGAAACCTCAGGGAGAGGCTGAGGAGGATCCCTCTCCCAGGACGGACAGACGTGCAATATATGTTGTGTGTTGAGAATAAACAACAGAGCAAAAATACAACATAGACAATCTATGTGACAGAAATGATGATGTGATCGTATATTAAAAAGATGGACCCAGGAGGATGTCAAAATTAGCTTCCCGGTGTCTCCAAAAAAATGTTTAATTAAATAAACGTGGGTGACAGGCAGGACCAGGGCAACACGATTCATGATAAGGACATAAGCTTTGATAGTGGCAACCTGCCGGATGAGAGTCTTTAGCCTGCTCTTAAATGTGGAGAGGGTGTCTGCCTCCTGAACACACACTGGGAGCTGGTTCCACAGTAGAGGAGCTTGATAGCTGAAGGTTCTGGCTCCCATTGTACTTTTAGAGACTCTAGGAACCACAAGTAACCCTGTACTCTGGGAGTGCAACGCTCTAGTTGGTTTATAAGGTACCATGAGATCTTTAAGATAAGCTGGAGCCTGACCATTAATCACTTTGTAGGTCAGGAGAAGGATTTAAAATTATATTCTGTATTTTACCAGGAGCCAGTGCAAAGCAGCTAATACAGGAGTAATATGATCTTGTTTCCTAGTTCTTGTCAATACTCGTGCCGCAGCATTTTGAATCAACTGAAGAGTCTTAATGGATTTTTTGGGACAACCAGATAATAAGGAGTTGCAGTAATCCAGCCTTGAAGTAACAAATGCATGGACTAGTTTTTCTGCATCGTTTTGAGACAAGATTTTGGATGATTTTTGCAATGTTACGCAGATGAAAAAAGGCAGACCTTGAAATGTGTTTTATGTGGGAGTTGAAGGACATATCCTGATCAAAGATGGATGGAGGCCAAGTTAATGCCATCCAGAGTTACTATGTCATTAGAAAATGCCAAGTATAATAACTTCAGTTTTGTCTGTGTTTAACATCAAAAAGTTGGAGGATACCCATGTTTTTATGTCCTTAAGACATGCTTTAAGTTTAGCTAATTGATTGGTTAAATCTGGCTTGATTGATAGATATAATTGGGCGTCATCCGTATAACAATGAAAGTTTATAATATTGCCTAAAGGAAGCCTATATTAGGTGAATAGAATAGGTCCAAACACAGAACCTTGCGGGACTCCATGACTGACTTTGGATTGCATGGAGGATTCATCGTTAACACGTACAATCTGAGATCGCTCAGATAAATAGGATTTAAACCAGCTCAGTGAGGTTAATTTTATACCAATGAAATGTTCCAGTCTCTGCAGCAGAAGGTCCTGGTCAACAGTGTCAAATGCAGCACTGAGGTCTAACAAGACAAGAACAGAGACAAGTCCTTTGTCTGATGCCAATAGAAGGTCATTGGTAACTTTCACCAGAGCCGTCTCTGTGCTATGATGAACTCTAAATCCAGATTGAAAAACCTCAAATAAACTATTGTTATGTAGAAAATCACACAACTGTTTTGAGACTGCTTTCTCAAGGATTTTAGCGAGAAATGGAAGGTTAGATATCGGCCTATAGTTGGCTAAAACCTCTGGATCAAGACTGACCTTTTTAAGAAAAGGTTTTATTACAGTTACTTTAAAGGACACTGGTACATAGCCAGATAATAGAGACAGGTTGATCATATTTAATGATGAGGTGTTTTTAAGGTTCCAGTGGTTGAAGACAAGTCATTACCGATTGAGGGCAGGAGGTGATTAATTTGGCCTCTAATAATTATAATGTTATGGTTAAAGAAGCTCATGAAGTCGTCACTACTGAGCGATATAGGAATTGAAGGCTCAGTAGAGCTGTGGCTCTCTGTCAGCCTGGCTACAGAGCTGAAAAGAAACCTGGGGTTGTTCTTATTTTCTTCTATTAATGAAGAGTAATAAGCTGCTCTGGCCTTACGGAGAGCCTTTTTTATATGTTTTAAGATTATCTAGTCAGACTAAACCAGATTCTTCCAGTTTGGTGGAACACCATTTCCTTTAGAGTTTTCTTGACTTTAGTTTTAGTTTGCAGGTTTCGGGGTTAAGCCACGGAGCTTTCTGTTTTATTATCTTCTGTTTTAATGAGCGACAGAGTCGAGTGTCATTCGTAGTGAGGCAGCAGCTTTATCAACAAGATGATTCATTTGGGACTAAAGTTATCACAGGAGTCCTCCGTTACATTGATATTGAGACATGGTGATGAATTAAGTGCCGATGGAATAACTTCCTTACATTTAGCTACAGCACTATCAGATGAACATTGAGCGTAGGATATTTTGCTTAATGGCTTGTAGTCCAGTAACAGGACTTCAAAAGTTATTAAAAATGGTCTGATGAAAGAGGATTATGTGGACAGACTAATAAATGTTCAATTTCAACACCATATGGCACATTAGGAGCCTCATTGGCTAACTGCCAGTTTGCACACTTCAGCAGTGGGATTAGAAGCAGTTTCAGAACTTCTCCTCTGGTTATGGGATCCTGGAGTGATTGGTAAAACAAGTTGTATGAGGCAGGAGTAGTTGTTATTCATCTGGTGGGCAGATGGTGGTTTAACAAGACAATGCTGAAATGCAGGGAAGACACTTAATAGCAACCAGAAGCACTGCTAACTGTGAAACTGATCTATAAAACTACTTCCTGGGCAGACTCTATGAGACTAGTTTACAGACACACACACACACACACACACACACACACAAACACACACACATACAGAGCAAGAGCAAGAACAACCCTGATTTACTCAGAATCCTACAGTCAATCACTCAACATTGGCACATGTAGATTCTTGTAGATTCCAACACAGCTGCCAAGCATAAAAAGTCGACCATCAACTCATCCATTTTCCAGTGGGAGTATCTGACAGGCACGCAGTCAGGGAGGCTTGGTTCCCATTAGTGGTGTAGCCTCATTGCCATAAATCATGAAGCATGAAAACCAGGTAATCTGCAGGGACTGTGACTGTGACTGTGAGTTATAGACAGGATTGATGCATAGGCTGGTGCTGGTGGTGGGGGTGGGGGTAGAACAGTTAGACATACTGGTTTTTGTATACAGGCATGCCATGTCGTGACTGGAGTGGAGAGAGCAAAGATCTGAGCTGATGAGACAGGGAGGACAGAACAACGGACAGAAGGAGCAGAAATGCTACACTGTCGGCTGCAAACTAGATTAGACCGTCTGCTTAGTTTGAAGAATATTAGTAATCTCTGTGGATGTTATTATTATTGGACAAGGATGAACAGGAACAAAACCCTTTAACGTCAAAGTAAAAGCAATTCTCTATAAACCGACCTTAATTAATCCCACATCTAAAATTAAATACATAATTGCATTATACTTAACCCCCTGATGTTGGGTTCTGTGCATGCTAGTGAAGTTCTTACACACTAACCCAGGAAACCCATTTTTATGGACCCGGCTGAATTGTATGCTGTAATATTAAGATTTCCCTTCATTGGAATTTAAGGGCCCAAACCAGAAAAAACATAATTCAAGTGTGTGAAAATGATAATATATCCATTCCCATTGACCATGGTAGCAAACATGTGCTTTTGAAAAACATTGTTGAGAAGAATGACAACACACATTTACACACTCTTTTTTTGTATCTCACACTCATAAATTAGACTAATTAGAATTCAGACTTAATAATGGAAATGTAAATTGTGTTTGAACCTGTAACAACAGGCACTGTAGGCCTTGAGCCACACATGTCTTGTTCATCTAAATACTGTTTTGTTTGCCACAAAGCAATGACCTCACACTACTAATGACACCACACATTAACAAAGCCTTTAAGATGACCCTTACCTGGCCTCTGCACAATATTCAGGTGTCCACCTTCAGTGACCTGTGGAAGAAATACAACA
>CALSCE010010967.1:28214-45140 GCA_943593645.1 Bovichtus variegatus
GCAGCTCCGTATGTCAACATTTGGAGAAAATGTCTACCGCCCTGCAATCTTTATTATAGCCTACAAAATGAACAGGCAACACACCAATATTTTTTTGTTCTCAGGATTTGATCTGTATTTGTCCAGTAGCAGGGTAACAGCAGCTCAGACATACAGTATATCCCCTGTAACATACTTAAATATTAAAGAAAAAGTACTCAAGGTTCAATGTGTAAGATATGGCAGAATTTAAACTTAACACATTAAAACAATGAACTAACATTATGAACAGAGTGTGAAGAGGTAACAGTGGTGACGTTATGTCAAACACGTCTGTGTGTTGTGTTGCAGAGATATCTACTGGTTAGCATGCTAACAGCTAGCTGCTCCGTCCAGCCTGTAATACCACTTGTTCCTCTAGAGGTGATAGTGAGTCAGTGTAGCTCCAGTCTGCCTCAGTAATGAGGGAGAAGAAGTCCAGCTGCCTGACTAAGGTTAGACCCAGAGCTCCATCAGCCCGTTGTGACCACTGATGTTGGGATATTCGCCGGCCGTATCTTCCTGTCAATGTCTTTGTGATTGAAATGGATTTTATATTCATGGCATTTAATTTAGAACCTGTTGGCCAGTGATGATTCAGTTTCTATCTCAACAATTCTGGAGACACCCCTCCACTTTTCTGACGTGTACTGTATTCTACATACTGTATTGTAGCCACATATTGCCCCATTATATATGTGTGTGTGTGTGTGTGTGTGTGTGTGTGTGTGTGTGTGCGCGCGATTGCTGCGGGCTGTGAAGTTTCCTCTGCAGTCTCGATGTTTGGGAGGAAGTGATAAGCAGGGTGGGGAAATGGTTCTGTATAATGACAGGCAGATAAACGAGGACGCAGCAAAAATACCACATTGTGACAATGGTGGGTGCAAACAGCACAAAACCTTTCCTGTCCTTCAGACAAAACATGAAACCAAATCCACACTTCAGAAACAAAACATCAATATGTCTGCCAGAAATAAACTAATTGCAAGAAAACATAGTTAGTATAAAAGCATGAAGCATCAACATAACTGTCTTTAAACATGCTTGCTTTTCCAGTCAGATGAGAGGAGTGATATGAATTTTAATATGTATTATAATTTTAAATGTAGTTTTGTTTTATTTCTGTAGTCAGGTCAGCAGGGATGCACACATATTGTCCCAACCAGTGCTAGAAGAACTATTCAGATCGTTTACTTCAGTAAGTTACAATATTAAATTACATTAGAATTACTGATATACGAATTGTTTTAATGTTGCTGCTAGTTGAGGTGGAGCTTATATACTTTTTAAATGTTTTTTATTATTAGATAACCTGGTGTTATGTAACATTTAAATGTAAAAGTAGTTCTTGATATTGAATAGTAACACTATTGCTGTGTTCAGCATATTCACAATCATTGTTAAAAACACAAACCCAGAGAAAAACTATCGCTAACATGCTACTTGTGATAAAGATTATGCGAACTTTGAAGGCTTTTTGCATTAAAGGCTCCACTAACTTTACATATGATCAGTTTACAAGTCATGAGGAGAGGAAGACTTCCAGCCTGTGAAAACAGTTGTGTAAACTCTTGTGTGGCTCAGGAGGTAGTGACCATCAACTAATCACAAGGTTAGAGGTTATGTTAACTTAAGTGTGAATAAGAGGCAAACTAATAACCTGCAGCACAAACAGTTTGGACTGCTTTTGTGTATTTTGAAATATATGGGAATTTAGCAGGCAGACAGTCCAATTAAGATGCTAATAAATTGCATTATGGGAAATGTAGGATCCGGTGTTTTGGAGTTTGACAGTAAAGACTAATGGTCAGGATATCAATAAAAAAAAAAAATAATTCTCTTGTAGTTCCCCCATCTTTATGGAAGCGCAGCATCAGGAGCCCTTCAAAGAACACTTTTGTTCTTGACTGATCGAGCCTCCTCACTAACGTACAGGCAACAGCTCTTTATTCAAACAACGGTCCTGTAAGAAGAAACTCAAAACCAACATGGTCTTTGTGTTATGTCAATTTGGAGGCATTTGCATTGAAAAGGTTGCTGCTTGGCAGGCAGCTGTCAAGTTTCGGATGTTGGATCTGTCTCACCACGATCAACAATTATTTTGTCTTCCTCCATTGCCTTTGTAGATTGCATTATAGGAGAATAGTGTACGTCGACAGCACATTATATGCAGTTTTTTTTAGTACTCATACTGACACAATTTTATTTTGTCACTTTATATAATAATACATGGGTAGTATGGAAGAAGGGCACATTGAAATAAAGGAAAGAAATGGATGAATGATTTGGCAGAAAAAAAGGAAGGATTTCAAAAATAGTTTAAATCCATATCAACCGCTCTGAGCTTTGCTTACTGCTAATCTATCTGTTTGATCCGATGATTTTATTTTAACATCCGTTAACCACCAATCTGAGCATCTACAGGAATGACGAGACATTTTAATATTCAGATAACGGTAAGCTCCCAGCCAGGAGCCATGAAACCCAAGAAGAATAATTGCATCAGATCCACTAATACCATCTTTGACCTGATTGAGTCCACGCTGCTAAATTGGATTAAGACAAAATGAGGACACGAGGAGAAAGTCACATTATATTTCAAACCATACAATGCAGTGTGTTGTGAATACAAAGGATGCACCATGACACAATATTGGTGTTTGTGTTGAAATCTCCTTCCCTTATTTATTTCATAATTGTATTCGGCATTCCATTGTTGAATCATACAGTAGCTGACATCTCCTTAACATGATGGAATCCAGTTCCAACACTCATTTTAAAGCTGCACTTTTCAGGTCTGTATAAATGATGAATTGAAAAGTTTGCTTCCTAGATCTCCTTGCGAATGTTGGGATATCTCTTCAGTAGGGTTGTGACTTGTTTTGGTGACAGACGTTCTCCCTGGAGGCTGCTCTGCTCAGATGTATTCTTCCTATCAGCCTGTGAAAGAGGAAGAAGATTTATTTCCAGTACTTTTCAATGTGTTTATTACTACAACTAGGAAACTTTTCCACATTGGCAGCCCAGAATGGTTTGCTTGCTTCACCACTCTAGATGTGTCATGTGAATGTTGAGGTGAGAGGCAGAACTTGTTGGTATGTCCAGCTTTCCTTGTACTGAGCATACACTTAACACCACAAGATTTCAGACTGGTCTGTACCATGGATGTATTAAAAGAACTGGATACATATTGGAGGCGGGGCCCTGTTCATTTCTATGAAAGTTGCTCAGTGGCGCATGAAGCCAAAATGGCTCGACTTTTGAGTATAAAATTATCCAGATTTCACAGCTTTCTTTCACACCCATGGGGCCCATAGAGCATGCACACTTGCATTATCCTTAAACCTCGGCTCAGTCACATGAATGGAGGCGGGAAAATAACTCTGGATTCAGCTATTGCCGCATTCTACACTTTTAGTACCTAATGATTAAAATAAGGGCTACTTTAGTGTTCGTACTGGAAAGTTGATTTACTTAAAAAAATTATATAAACTCTGAGTTACAGACATTTCTTCCCCAATGCAAGTCAATGGGAAAAGTATTTTTGGAGAAAAGTATTTTTAGGCCCCATGGCGTCGCGTGACATGGAAGTTGTAATTTCACAGTTTGGCCACTGCAAAACATTTGCTTGAAAGCCTGCCACACTTCCTGGGGGCTTGTTCTGTACAGGACATGCACTGTATGGACAAAATTATTGGGCCACCTACACATTACACCTACAGGAGCTTTTATAACATCCCATTCCAAATGTATAGGCATGAATATGAAGTTGGTCCCTGTGCAGCTATAACAGCTTCCACTCTTCTGGGAAGGCTTTCTATAAGATTTTGGAGCGTCTGTGGGAATTTTTTCCCATTCATCCAGAAGAGCATTTGTGAGGTCAGACACTGACGTTGGACGAGAGGTTCTGGCTCGTAATCTGCGTTCTAGTTCATCCCAAAGGTGGGGTTGAGGTCCGGGCTCTGTGCAGGCCAGTCAACTTCTTCCACACCAAACTCATCCAACCAGGCCTTTATGGACCTTGCTTTGTGCACTGGGGCACAGTCATACTGGAGCAGAAAAGGGCCTTCCACAAACTGTTTCCACAAAGTTGGAAGCATAGAATTGTCCAGAATGACTTGGTGAGATGAAGCATTAAGATTTCCCTTCACTAGAACTAAGGAGCTCATAGCATTATCCCTCCTCCACCAAACTTTACAGTCAGGCAGGTAACGTTCTCCTGGCATTCGCCAAACCCAGACTCGTCCATCAGACTGCCAGATAGAGAAGCGTGATTCGTCACTCCACAGAACACGTTTCCACTGCTCCAGAGTCCAGTGGCGGCGTGCTTTACACCACTCCAGCTGACGCCTGGCATTGTGCTTGATGAGTAAGGCTTGCATGCAGCTGCTCGCGCCCATGGAAACCCATGCCATGAAGCTCCCGGCGCACAGTTTTGATGCTGATATTAATGCCAGAGCTGCTTTGGAACTCTGCAGTTATTGAGTCAGCAGAGCTTTGGCGACTTTTACGTACTGTGTGCCTCAGGACTCGGCGACCCCGCTCTGTAACTTTACGTGGTCTGCCACTTCCTGGATGAGTTGCTATGGTTCCTAAACGTTTCCACTTTGCACTAATACCACTTACAGTTGATCGTGGAATATCTAGGAGAGAAGAAATTTCACGAAGTGACTTGTTGCAACCGTCGCATCCTATTACAGAACCACGATGGAATTCAGTGAGCTCTTTAGAATGACCCATTCTTTCACAAATGTTTGTAAAGGCAGACTGCAGGCGAGGTGTTTGATGTTATACACCTCTGGCAATGGGACTGAATGAAACACCTGAATTCAATGATTAAGCGGAGTGGCCCAATACTTTTGTCCATATAGTGTAGATCAGTCCAATGTGGCTGACATTAGACAGCTTCACAAAAGACTGACTGAACTGAACACATGCTAACTCCATGTTTCCATGGTCTACAATCAGTGACACCTGCTTACCAGCGCCATCAAATGACATCATAATTAGTAGTTTGTTAACAATGTTGTAAAGCGAGCAATGAGAAGAAACAAGAGTTTTGAGCCCTGCCATATTAATGCTAACTTGTAAGAGGTGTAAGATTATATCCTTACTTGACATTTTGTGAGTTATTTTGAAGCCAAGAGAGCTTATGGAATGTAGCAAACTCATTGCTTGACCAGTTGAAACTCAGGGAGGCGACACCGCACACCTATTGATTATAAAGTGATTTACATAAACTTAATGTAAAACGATAAGAAACAGCTGACTTAACATTACGGACGGTTAAAATTGTTATTCGGGACGTTGGTGCCAAAAGTTTGTCTGGAGCACCAGTCAGACACACTTGGCCGGGATCTGCTCTCTACTCGCACTTTTCTAGATAAAAAATGTATTGTGAGTACAATGATATCTTTCTGTAGACCAGATGACCTAGATTAAAGTGTAAGTCAAGTTATAACACCACATCACCCCTGTCCTGCAGAACCTCCATTGGCTCCCCGTCCCCCAACGCATCCATTTTAAACCCCCCCCCCCCCCCCCCCGCCCTGCTCCATCACCACACTCCCTCCCGCACCCTCCGTTCCTCCGACGACAACCTCTTGTCCCAGCCACAAAGGACCAAGCACCGGCCCTGGGGGGACAGAGCTGTCTCCATCGCTGCCCCCTCCCTCTGGAACTCACTCCCCAAACACATCCGTGACTGTACCGATCTCTCCATGTTCAAATCTCAAATCAAAACTCACCTCTTCAGATCTGCTTTTAATGTATAATCATTTTATGTATTTTAAAATGTTGTCTTGTTTTATAATGTATTTATCAATAATATGCACTTGTAAAGCGTCTTTGAGTACATTTTAAAAGCACTTGATAAAGAAAATGTATTATTATTATTATTATTATTATTATTACAATAAACCAGAGTTATCCTAAAAGACAGTGATATACTCTCCTTTTAGTGAAAGCTGTCAGTTAGTTGCTGAGTGTTAGCTGGTGAATTCACATTCAGTAATGATGCACTCTGCGGTCGACCACCAGGCTTGCATATCAGTGGGTCAGACACAGTATTTAGTTAGTAGTCAAGTGCCTGCTTAAGACTGATGGTGTGTGAAGTTTATCAGAGCTCACTGGGACACACTTTATTAATAATCCTGTCACTCACACAAACACTGTACCACAATCCAGCTCAGATGATTTGTCAGTATTACAGTTACGATCAGATGATAGTAAAACACACAGTTAGTAGTTGAGAAGAGGAATACACTTAATATAGCAATTCAATCAATTTATAGCAGTAGACTGCAGTTAATTTTGGGATTCACCTAACTCTGAATACAACCTTAGAGTTGTATGAGTTAAAAGTGCGTGAACGTGCACCTAACCGCTAAGACTGCACGAGTGGGTATTAGGACAGAGCCAGTGGTGATGTACGTACACTACGAGACACTACTGTGACGAACAGAGAACCAATGTTTATAGTTTCCACTGGAGACTTGCCATGTGTAGTTCTAAATATCATCAGTTATCACCTAATCTTATCAATACTATTATTCTACAAATTGCTTTTTTTATTCAATGATTCCGAGCAAGCTATAATTAAAAAATATGTGCATTCCTCAGTGCATATTGGACAGTTCATGTGTTAGTACTGTTGCTGTGTATGTGAACATACCTGAGCCTTGCTAACACAAGTGTAGAAGGAGTTCATCTCATTAGAGCACAGACTGTCCACAAAATTGTTCTGCTTCCAACAGGCCATCAGGACCGATATCTCTGCGACACACGTAGCCCCTGTGGAGAAAAATCACATCTTTAACAACCTGAGGGAGTGTATACTGAGTGTAATATAAATAATATATAATATAACTTATATAATATGAGTGCAATATAAGTTATATATAATGAGTGTAATATCAGTTATATATAATGAGGGTAATATAAGTTATTATTTTCTCTGCAAACCAGTGTCTGTATTTACACTTTGTTAAGAAGACACACCACTCTGTAACTTTGATGTTCGAAAAAACGGGTGATGTCTTTGCAGTCTAGCACAGTGGCGAGTATTTTAACATAAAAATGATCAAGGTCTTCGCCTTGCATCAACTTCAGACAGGTAGCAGTTAGTTTGGTATGTCACTTGTTAATGACAGACAGCTGGTGAACAGAGTTGTGTCAATCTCCAAGTTAAACTTTTAATTATCGTTTTTTTCTCCTACCTGTTGGCACCTTTCTCTATAACCTGTTTTCTATCCGATCTGCTCCACCAGCTCCCAGCTGTTGTCAACTGGATTCTCCCGTCTATTGCCCAGCTGTACCACTGCTAAGCTAACCGCTGCTCCCTGTTGTTGGCAGTCCACTAACCCAGGTACCCCCGTCGCTGCCCAGCACTGCTTCTGTGAGGCTCAAATTTGGACTTTTCAATACCCATTCCTTAAACAACAAACGCCCCATCCTCAGTGATTTCATTACGGACAACAATCTTAATTTTCTTTGTCTAACCGAAATATGGCAAAAACCCCTGGAATACTTCTCTCTCAAATCAGACTGCCCCCCGCTGGATACACATACATAGACAAACAATGGCAGGACGGACGTGGTGGCGGAATATCAACACTACATCGACAATCCATCAAATCTACTGCAATATCCATTCCCACCTCATCCTCATTTGAACACCTTGCTTTTAAACTGTCTGGTCACAAACCCCTGGACACTGCTGTTATCCAAGTCAAACCCTACTTTCTCACCTGACTTGGTCTGAATTTGAGACTCAACTCTGTGCCATATCACCATCTGTTCTTCAGTTAGGCAACTTTAACATTCATGTCGACTCCATAGACTGCAAAACTACCACGGACCTCCTGGATATACTTCACTTCATCAACATCACCCAACACGTTGATTTCCCCACCTACAGAAAAGGACACACACTGGACCACCTCTCTTGTCAAGAACTGCCTCCCTTCGCTTCCCACACTCATCACCAACATAATCAACTCCTCCTTGTCCACTGGCCTCCTCCCCTCCCCCCCTCAAGCTTGCCGCTATCACTCCCATTCGGAAAAAACCTATCTCCCCTGTTTGTCCAAAATCCTCGAGTGAGCTCTCGCTGCTCAACTACAATCCCACCTCAACTCCAGTAACCTCTACGGACCCTTGCAATCTGGCTTCCGTTCCAAACACAGCACAGAAACTGCCCTCCTGAAAGTCACTAATGACATACCTTTCTCCTCTTCCTTTCCATCCTCATCAGCGGAGCCTTTGACACCATTGACCATTCCATTCTCTTCTCACACCTTCAACACACTATAGGAATAACTGGCACTGCCTGGTTCACTTCATATCTCTCTGACAGACATCAATACATCTCCATAAACAACTGCAAATCCTCCACTGCCCCAGTCACTCAGTGTCCCCCAGGGTTCAGTCCTTCCCCTCGGACAAATTCTACGCCAACCATCCATTTCCACAGCTACGCCGACAACACTTAACTTTACCACTTCTCCAAGACCATCACACCCACCACCCTATCGACCCTCACCGCTCTCCTTAATGATATTAAAACATGGATGCAACAAAACTTTCTCCAACTCAACTGCAATAAATCAGAAATAATCCTCATCGGTCCAAATTCCCTCACCCGCTCCACCCAGTCCTTCTCACTCACCATCCACTCAGGTCTGCAACCTCGGGAATCATCCTTGACTCCACCATCTTGTTCCTCCCCTATGTCAACAACATCACCAAAACTGCTTTTTTTCCCACCTCAGGAACATTGCAATAGCATCCTCTACGGCTCACCCAACAAAATCACAAATAAACTTCAGTACGTCCAAAATTGCCCGCCTGCTCACCTCCCCCCGCCACCAAGACCACAACACCCTGGTCCTCCACAACCTCCACTGGCTCCCGGTCAAACACAGGATTGACTTCAAAATACTACTCAACACCTATGAAGCCTAAAACAACCTGGTCCCTCCCTACCTCTCGGAACTCCTCACCCACCACATCCCTACCCAATACTTCAGGTCCGGAGATGCAAACACCCTAAAGACCACCAGGACCAAGCTCCGGACCTGGGGCGACAGGGCCTTCTCAGCTGCTGCACCCTCCCTCTAGAATATTCTCCCCAACCACATCAGACAGTCAAACACCCTACCATCTTTCAAACAAGCCCTTAAAACCCACATCTTCAAGATTGCTTTCCCATGCTGAACTCCATACCTCCATCTCATGACTCTTAACTGCTCTCTGTTCTGGTTTTGTTTTTGTCGTTTAGACTTTTGTTTGCATTTTGTGTGTGTGCGAATTTGTATACGTGTCTGTTTTATGCTAGTACAGAATGTTTCTAAATTGTAGTGCGTCTTTGTGTATCTAGAAAAGCGCTATATAAATTAAATGTATCAGTATTATCATTACTGCAGGACAGCTGGCAGCAGAAGAACCTGTTTATAACTGGCCAGCTCAAACAAGCTCTCTATTGGCTGTCTACATGAAATCATAATCAGCCCATTTCCTTAGTTTACCTGCTACCATACACACATAATAACCAGTTAAGATTTCCTTTAGCTGGGTTGATGCAACACATTTAGGGAACTCTTATGTTGCAGCTGTTTGGATTCACAACAACAGGATATAAAAACTGATGGACTTCTTTGGATCTCAAAAGTATTAGTTCACCTAAATTGCCACTGTGCCTTATTCTGTGTATTCCTAATATACCATTGCAGTATGGCTGATGTGAGATGATATTGTATTTGTGAGAAAGCATTGCTATCAAATAGAAACCTTCCTTTTAATAGCACATTTAGGTAAAATGACAACACATATGATCTTATCATAATAACATCATAACCACTGTAAATTGATAAATACCTGTGAGTGAAGAAATTAGCTGATCACTGCGTTTTAGGTGAATTAATTGCTATTAGGATTGTGCAATATGATCATGTCATTTGTATTAGACTACCATTGCTTTAAGGAAATATATTACCATCTGGTTATTTTATCTATTAACTATTGCTCAAGAGATTTTCCAAGAATGAAACCAATAAACCATATCATTATATATCTATCTATCCATCCATCCATCCATCCATCCATCTATATATATCACAATCCTAAGATATATATATATATATATATATATACATACAAATACACACCATGATATCAAAGTATCACCTTGTAAATGTTATCCATATTGCCTGACCCTAAACGCTATTGTGTATAATCCAAAATAGCGTATTGCTTATGTGCTGTGCAGCAGCCCGGTTTGACCTGGCGGAAATCGCCCTGCACCGGACGCCGCAGGTTGAATGAGTAAATTAGCAAGTAGTCACGCTGCAGTATTTTTTCATACCTCCTGTCTTGATTCTGCGGTTGGCCACCTCGTCTTTGAGAGCCAGAGTCTTTTTGGGTTTCAGCACTGGTTTACTGTTGTGTCCGCTCAGCATCCGGCTGACCTTCTCTTGGAACAGGATGCCTCCCTTCGACGCCATCATTCAGCAGGCTTCCCCTCCTCCTCACCGACTTTAACCTGCCTGAGCAGAGAGGAAAGAGAGCTACTGCTGAACGGACGTCTCTGTATACGAAAAGAGAGGAACAAGCGAACAGTCTTCAGTTCAATGTCTCATTCCTTCAGTGCAGCGCCATGTTTTGCCGTTAGACGCAATTCAGTGTCGTAAAACACATGTGTAGCCGTGAGAAGCGTAGGACACATCCATGACGACAACCAGCCCCTGCCGCATTTGGTGCTGTCGTAACTCTCACAACTTTAGTTATGCTTGAACAATCCGAAGGTAACAATGACTCAGTAACATGAAAAAAGATGAAAATTATATAATTAGAGAGAATTCCATACTACTACTACTACTACTACTACGATTAATAATAATAATAATAATAATAATCATAATCATCATAATAATGATAATAATAGTAATGATACAGGTACTCACAAACCTCTTCTGTGATTGGCTGGCAGTATTGCTGGCCTCGCCTCAGATGATCAGTACATCACAGCTACATATCAAGGGCTATTAAAACCTGAGTGAGATCTGAAATGCAATGTAGAACTTTAATTTGGTATGGAAATGCATTTTTTTTCATATGTTTTCATACATGCCACCAGAGTGCAGAATGGCTTGTTATTATTTGATATCTCAGTTTCAGTTCGGTGGAGTGTGTATCATCAACTGTAAATCAAGAAAAAATTATTGTCTTCTATAATTCCTCATCTTTAATGAGTTCTAATTAAAATTAAATGTATGCTATCTGTATTTTATCATTCTAAGTAATACATTTAAAAATAACTAAAATAATGGAAATGTTTGATTTATGGATATAAATTTGACAAAATATAACAGCTGAATATATTTGGCCAGGCAGATTTATGTCTGTGTATGTTATTAGTTTATGGTAAATCAGACATATATTAAGTATTGATATCGGTATCACCCTCAGTTGTAATTAACTACTTAGTTTGATTAGCATCACAGTGCACAGTTCTTTCAAACACAATGTGAACAACATAAAGAAAACCTGCATTCCTTCCTCCTTATCTTTGCAACTACCAATTTATTACACTGGCTGAGATAGCTCCTTGCACTGCGACAGACATGCATCATTTTGACAACAAATGCAAGGCATAAAGAAACAGGACTTAAATACAGAAAACACAATGTGAGCTTCTCCTGCTCACAGTCAGGAAAAATGACGCAGAGAGAGAGGAGGGAGGCGACAAATTAAACAGTTTATTGGAAAACAACAGAAGTCCAGCCTTTTCAGGCTGTCTCCCATCCAAGTACTGATCCGGCCTGACCTTGCTTAGCTTCCGAGATCTGATGAGATCATGCGTGCTCAGGGTGGTATGGCCGTAAGTGCATCTCCTTCGAGTCTCCAGGACCCAGCCTACTGCAAGCCACAAGAACCAGGTTACCAGCCTGCTTATATTGTGTGGCTGATTACCCGATTCTGTCCAGCTGTCCGATCCCCCCGCTGAGCCACTCCCGGCTATCCCCAGCAGACTGCAACGTGCACCAACACTCCACTGCCACAAACCCCGACTGCCTGAATCAGGCCGGGGTTCCTCCGGCCGCAAGCCTACTCCCCCCTCCACCGAGGAGGAAGTCCGCCACGACCATCTGGTTCCCCGGCCTGTGGACCACTCTGAAGTTAAAAGGCTGTAACGCCAGATACCAACTAGTGATCCGGGCGTTGGCATCCTTCACGCGTAGGAGCCACTGGAGCGGAGCATGGTCCGACCAGAGGGCGAAGGCACGTCCCAGCAGGTAATAACGCAGGGCGCCGACCGCCCACCGTAAGGCGAGGCATTCTTTTTCCATCGTGCTGTACCGCATCTCACGCTGAGCCAGCTTTCAACTGATGTACAGCACGGGGCGGTCGACCCCCTCGACCTCCTGAGACAACACGGCCCCCAGCCCGCTGTCCGAGGCGTCCGTCTGCAAAACAAAAGGGAGAGAAAAGTCAGGGGAGAACAGCAGTTCTTACCATACCGGGCCCGCTTTACCTTCTCAAACGCCAGCTGACACTGCTACGTCCACTGGACCGGATCTGAGGCACCTGTAAGAAAAATCAATGTATTAAATGTTACAATGCACCTTTATTACATCCTTATTGATAAGTATTATGAATGTTTAACCATTATGTGCCTTATTATTCTTCTCATATTTAGAAGTGTTAAATGTTGTTAAAATTAAGTGACTGCACATAAGAATGACCAATAAACTGAAATGATATACAATATTGTAAACTGTAAAACGTAAGGGTACACCACTTCTTAAAAGGGTGACTGAAGATCTGACCGGAGCAGAGAAGCACTAAGAGGCGTGGACACGCTTAAGTGCCAACAAGGGGCCAATAGGACCTGGCCCCAGCCAACCAATGGGAGAAGACTATACCTGAAAGGCGGCGGGTATAAAAGATCTTGTAAAACAATAGATCGGGGCTTGTCCTGTGAATCCGTGAGACAGAGTAACTACTTTAATGTGGTCTGTGGAACGGTGAAATAGGACGGACCGCAGCTGCGTACTTTTGTAATGCTCATCACATCATCATCGAATAAATATCGTTTACCTGAAGAGAAGTTTTCCGAAATTGTTTTCTACGCATCTCTATTTCAAATTATAAGAACACGACACACCCTTCCGGGTCAGGTCGGTCAGGGGGCTGATCAGCTCGTAAAATGCTGGAATAAACTGCCTGTAATAGCCCGTCAGCCCCATGAACTTCCTGACCTCTTTTTTTGTCTTTGGCACTGGACAGGCTGCAATGGCTGCGGTCTTCTCCAGCTGTGGCCGCACCTGCCCGCCGCCCAAGTGGTACCCCATATACCGTACATCCCTCCGTCCAACCACTTCTTCAGGTTAACCGTGAGCCCCGCTCTCCTCAGGGACTCGAGCACTGCCCCCACCTGCTGCATGTGCTGCTCCTACGTCTCGCTATGGATGATAACATCATCCAGGTAGGCAGCAGCATATGCAGAGTGAGGTCGCAGCACCCGGTCCATGAGCCGCTGAAAGGTGGCTGGGGTTCCAAATAACCCGAACGGGAGTGTCACAGATTGGTACAATCCGTATGGAGTGGAGAAGGCTGTTTTTTCCTTAGACTCTGGAGACAGGGGAATCTGGTGGTGAGAATGGTAAGAACTCGGCACCTAGTGGTTGCCCACGAAATAGGTTGTTTTTCCCTGTTTCTGTTCATTCACAGGTACTACACTGGGCTCACACGTCGTTGCTCACCTGTCATCCTGGGGTGAAACGCACAACCTTCATGATCCAGCAACGTTTCTGTTGGCCAGCTATGAGGAAACAAGTGGCAGAATATGTGGCGGCCTGCACTGTCTGTGCCAGAAATAAGACCTCCACTAAAGCACAGATGGCTTTGCTGCAGCCACTTCCTGTTCCTCATCGGCCATGGTCCCACATTTCTATGGACTTTGTCACCGGATTACCCATATCTGAAGGTAAAACCACCATCCTGACGGTGGTGGACAGGTTTAGTAAAATGGCACATTTCATTGCTTTACCCAAGCTTCCCTCTGCCAAGGAAACAGCAGAGGTCATGTTACGTCACCTTTTCCGTATTCATGGTTTTCCCAGACCGAGGCCCACAGTTAATTTCACGTTTCTGGAAGGAGTTCTGCCATCTGCTAGGAGCCACCGTCAGCTTGTCTTTGGGATACCACCCCTAATCTAATGGCCAGTCAGAGCGCATCAACCAGGAGCTCGAGACCTGTTTGCTGTGCCTGGTCTCCCAGAACCAGGCATCTTGGAGCAAGCACCTGATGTGGGTTGAGTATGCCCACAATACGCTGCCCACTGCCACCAGAGGACTCACGCCATTCCAGTGTGTACACGGCTACCAGCCCCCCTGTTTGCTGAAAACAAAGCTGAAGTCACGGTCCCATCAACTCACGCCATGGTTGGTGCCACCGGATCTGGTCAGTCCCCTGGTTCCCGCCACCAAGCCCCCTCCTCCCCTCCTCCCCTCCAGATGGTCGAGGGAGGTCCCGTCTACGTCGTAAAGGAGCTGCTAGCGGTCCGTAAGTGAGGACGAGGAAGACAATTCCTTGTGGACTGGGAGCGGTACGGTCCAGAGGAGAGATCATGGGTCCTAGCGAGCTTATTTGTCAATCAGACCCTGATCGCTGACTTTGATCGGGATCCCGCAGCAGTGTTATGTTGCATTGTTTTTAATGTTTAATTTATAATTTAGATTTATGTTTAGTCAGGCCTCATTGTTCACTTGTTAAGTTACAGTCACTCATGTCTAGTCTTGTCATGCACTGTTTGTCATTGCTCTTCCTGTTTTATTTTGTACTTAAATTCCCTCATTTCAGAGCACTTCCTGCCCTTGTGTGTTTCCCGCCGGTGAGATTGTCAGCCCCTGTCTTGATTGTTACCACCTGTGTCCTATTACCTTTGTTATATGTAATCCTCTTCTCCCTTTGTCCTGTGCCAGTTCGTCGTGCATTTGAGTTCCAACCTTTGTGTCACGTCCTTAACCTCTTTTTGATATACGATCACATCATCATATCTGTCACATGGATTGTCTATGGTGTATTTTTAACGATGTTGTTTATTCTGTACACTCGTCACCTATTGCACGTCTGTCCGTCCTGGGAGAGGGATCCTCCTCAGTGTCTCCCTGAGGTTTCTTCCATATTTCCCCCACTAATTGTGGGGTATCTATTAGGGAGTTTTTCCTTGTGCGGTTCAAGGGTCTAAGGACAGAGGATGTCTTATCTTGTACATGTAAGGGTTCCTGTTGTCTGTTAAATGTGGGTCATTTATGTTGTTCATTTATACTTCCTGTTTTATTTTGTGTTCCTTGCCTCTCGTTTCAGTGTCTTCACTTCCTGTCCCAGGTGTTCCTCATCACTTCGTTAGTGTCTCCATCTGTGTCTCGTTACCCCGCCCACTTCCTGGTGTGTATATAGTCTATGTGTTTTGTGTTCCTCGTCGCCAGTTCGTCTTTGTACCTATGTGTCTTAGAGTTCCAGCGTTGTTCCCGTGTTTCCAGAGATCGATTCCCCGGCATTACCTGTCCCAGCTTTCGTGACCCGACTCTCCACTCGTCTATTCCCTGTTGGATTTGTTTGCTTCACTGACTACCTTCCTGTGTACCAAACCTGTTTTTACTTCAGTA
The DNA here is from genome assembly GCA_943593645.1 of Bovichtus variegatus. NCBI lineage: Eukaryota > Metazoa > Chordata > Actinopteri > Perciformes > Bovichtidae > Bovichtus > Bovichtus variegatus. The sequence continues at coordinate 43,905 of CALSCE010010967.1, forward strand.
AAGACTTTTGCATTCTCCGAGTTGTCTCTTTTGAGTCTCCTTGCCTGTGTTCCAAATCGTACTGTTACAGTACAGTCTGTAAAGCCCACTGAGACAAATGTATAATTTGTGATAGTGGGCTCTATAAATAAACTTGATAGTCTATGTAACCAGAAATTCCAAAATCTGACATGAAGGGCCCAGAGAAGATCCATGTTGGTTAAACTCATTTATTTCAGATCATTCCTGTTGTTGCATTTAATCAGTCTGTGCTACCTGCTCACTGACTGTGATAAAGAACTGTTTCCAGTGGAAAAGTCTGCTGCACTGCGTTCTTCTGGCACATGACCTATGGCTACATGACATTCAGAGAGAATGCAGGGCAAGTTGTAACATCAACCTCTGTCTGAGGGCATGTTCAGCATGGATGCTGTGTCAGCATGTATTAGAGTTGGTACCAGATCAGCACACCCACACACGTGTATGTTACCCACATTTCAAATGTTTTTCAGTTTAAACTGATATGTAAAAGTAACCAAACAAGTTGACCAATGAAAAGTAAAGGTCACAGTCAGCTTAGTCAGGATCGGCTGTTTACATATCAGTGTCAAAAGGCCTTCTCTTACACTACTGTAGATCAGTGGTGCCCAACTTGTGACCACTTAAAACCACTGCTATGGAAGAACTGTAGTTTACTGTACCTCTGTGAGGTACACTGTTTTACTTATTGGTGTGCATAGACTCTCAGGTGAAAGGATAAAAAAATAGGAGGCACCTCTTCCTCACAGGGTTAAGCTGCCAGGATACTTGATCAGAAGTGCTTTTCGGATGGCCGAACAGCTTCTGAATCCCCCTCCCCAAACTTTCGCCTGTCAGAAATGAAGCGGCTGTGTCCAACAGTTTCTGTAACTTTTCGAAACCGACATATGTCATTCACACCCACTTCACATAGTGGGCAAGGTGAGAAAGTAATAAGGGTCTCTCAAGCTCTCTTTTTAAAACTTATTTTCACAAGGATTTCTGTGACTTTTCATGTGAACAAATCAATTCAACACTATGCACTGTATGTAAACGATATCACATCTGCCCCCCATGACTTTTTACTCTGCGTTCCAGCAAGGCTGTTCAGAACAACTATAAACACTTTTGAATTACAACAGACATTGTCTGACAACATATTGTACAAACAAGCAAGGGCTTCAGAAGTGGAACACACACACACACACACACACACACACACACACACACACACACACA
>CALSCE010010967.1:46100-64303 GCA_943593645.1 Bovichtus variegatus
ACACACACACACACACACACACACACACACACACACACACACACACAAAATTAAATCTCTCTGTTGAAAACAGTTTGTTTCCAGAGGTGAACACATTCCTGCCACAGTCTGCCTGGAAGCTGTGTGGTATTCTCTGTGTCTCTGCATGTTCTTTAACTGGAGGTGAATGTCTCTACACTTCGAGAAATATGGGTTTGATTCTGTGCCAGTTCATCCACAGCGATATGACACTTCAGGGACCAGTACAGCATACACCACAAATTAAGGTCCTTTCTTTTCCTTCTCATAAGGTGTATATGCATGTGACAGCAAAGTCTAAATCTGTGTCAAAGCTTTTATTTTGATAAGTTCAACAACACGAGGTAAAAGGGAGGACAGAAGCCTGAGTTTTATCCTTCAAGACCTCTGACGCACACACAAACACACACGCACACGCACACAGACACAGAAGTCGTCTTAAAAATATTTTGTGAGGATTCAAGTTGACTGATAAATTCCACTGACAGTGTTTAAACATTCTTTCAGATGTGCTGATGAAGTATGTTACCCTTTCCTGTTAACCCCAGCAGACAAAGACAAACATATTTTAAACTTTACTGCACTGAAAATACCGACAAAACAATGCATTGATAAAAACTGAAAGACACACTCGTAAAAACCACAAATCTTCGGCTAAGATTTAATAGTCCCACCATGAGGCTTGACTTTCTTTAAAGGTGAATTTATGTTTAAAATATTTAAAAAATGAACTAACATCAACAGAATATGAAGGGTGGTGACATTATGTCAAACACGTCTCTGTGTTGTGTTGCAGAGATATCTACTGAAGTTAGCATGCTAACAGCTAGCTGCTCCATCCAGTGTGTAATACCGCAAGAACCAGCGGTCCCCCAGCCCACAGTGGCTGAATTTGAGTTGCTGCCGCCGTTAACTGACGGTCCGTCTCTCAGAGCTTCTACACGCTCTCCTCCCAGAAAAGTAGTTTCTGGCAGCGGGGAGGACGGGGATGCAGGTTGTTTTCTCGTTTCTGCCACTTTGGATTTATCAAAACCCTGATGATTTTAGAAGCTACATTATATCATATCTGACTTTTTCCCAAAACATTACATAATAGTTTATCATTACACAGTTATGAACTGATCCACAAAACTAGCTGCTAATGAGCCAGGTTCCAACACATTCAAAATGTGTCTATATAATTATGAAATAGTTTTGATAATCTTCATGTAAACAGGGATTGTGTCTGCCTATGTGTCCATGTGCCAGTCACCACAGAACTATTCTTCTCCTCTCACAGCAGAGCATGAAATACACAAGCATTAAATACATTGGGTATGACTGGGAAGCTGAGACTCTTGTGGATTCAAAATGCCCAATTGTATTCATTCAATTGTATTCATGCGTGATGATGGTAGTCCCCATAGCACCCATTTCATTGTAGTGAGACCGTTTTTTGAAACTTGACCTGCTTAAAATGAGCTGTTGTGAGCTGTAGAATAATCACAGCCTCATGACACTTTACTACCACAAACTACAGACTGAGGGCTTTCATAGGATGTATGGCTGTACTATGTCTTTTGAAAATAAGGGGGTTTCTGAGCAGTTTCCAGAACAGAAGTGCTTGCCAATCAATTCTCAAATGATCAAAAAAACATGTATTTGGCACCGAATCTGTGTAACAATTGCTGCAACAACTTATGATAGCTGGAAGTCACACTGCTGGAATTTGTTATGCAAGCGAGTGTTTCTGGTGCTCCTGTGGGTCAGGACCTGTGCTGGGAACAGACTGACCTGGGAGATTGAAGAATGCCTTTCAGCATCTCAGCTTGGCCTTGTTTGAGTTTCTGTGTCTCCATCTGTAGCATGACCTTTGACCCCTTCTTGTCTTGTTTGCCTTCAGTGCAGCAGAGTCTGAGTCAGCTCTGAGAGCCCCCTGCAGATCTGCATAGTATTTAGCATTGCAGTCTGTGGGACGCCAGGCTGTTGCTTTGTTAGCGCTGACTTATCCTACAGAGGCCAGACAAGCTTCAGCTACTGTAGACAAAGATCTCAGAGAAGATGTGCCTGCCCCAACTAGGAACAAAAAGCAACTTTCATTTCATCATTTGAATCCTTCCTCTTTTTTTTGACAATAACAGCCCATTTGCACTGTTTGCATTGTTCTCAGCCCACATTCAGGTGAAGTTCCTTACTCAGGAGGTGATACTAAATACACGTTGCAGGTACTTTCAGGGATTGCAAGCTCTGCTGTAGATTGTGATTGATCAAGCAGTTGTGACATGACCTCACAAAAAGGACGACTACATCAGACACAGCAACAGTAATCACCGTTTACTACTTTAGCATCTGTATGGAAAACGCTGAACAAACCAACATGTCCAGGCCCTCACCAGTGTTAGTGGAGGGGAAGTTAGACAAATTCCCAGTGTTTGGCTGGAATGAGAATTCTACACACAGCCAACAACAGTGCAGCAGAAATTTAGATGAAACAAGATTATCACAATGCTGCAGTGGAACAAATCAATAAACTACAAATTGGTTTGGCAAGATGTGTGTGGGCCACTTCAGTTTCTCAGTGATGTGGACTCCCAGACACTCCAAGTGTCCTGTTAAGTCCCTCTTCTTCTTCCTCCCTTCTTTGTTTTGCTGACGTTTAGTCAGCTTATTGGCTGCACCATGTGACCTCTATATGACTGATGTAAGTAGACGAGACCATCAGTAAGAAGATTGACTCTTTTTATATAGTTATTCTTAATGCCTGTAATTGTGACATCAGGTGTGATTCCAGAGAAATCAGACAAAATCATGCAGGTTTACCAGCCACCTTTTCAGCTCAGACTCCAGTGGATTTTTTTGGAAATCTCTATCCACTATCCCAGTTGAAAAGCATTTGTTACTCTATGTACCACTTAACATTCACCTGATAGACATGGGCACTATACAGTATGTGTTATAATGATTTTCATGGATTATAAGTGGGCCAGATTCTGGCTGAGCATACCTAGTTATTGATTTAATAGCATGAATCTCTAACAGGCCCAAGTGGGCGGACTGTATGAGTCAGCTACATAAAGAGAGAGATGAGTTCTGGATGTGTAATAGGCAACTGTCAGTAAGTCCCAAGTTAAGTTGTGTGTGTGTGTGTGTGTGTGTGTGTGTGTGTGTGTGTGTGTGTGTGTGTGTGTGTGTGTATATGGTTGCCTGGTTTTTAGAACTGAATAATGAATGGGGGTACAGAATCTGGAGAAAGCAACAGCTGGTATAATGCAGAGAGGGAAAGGAGGGAGTTTCTCCACAAGCACAGCTGTTGTTAACAGAGAGAATGAATGGACTAGTGTGTAAAGTGTGTGTTAAGGCGACAACAAATGATGAGCTGTGATAAGCAATCTGAGATTATAATCAGACAGCAATAGATACCAGTCATAAAATACAACCAAATAGGCTACACTTAGTGTTTATGCTCTAACTAAGGAGTTCAACTACATATGTGGAAAAAGTTGTATAAAGCCTTTAGGAGCTCTGTGAAGTCTGATAAATGTCATAATTTGATGTCACTTGAGTCAGCGTTGGTTGGGTCTGAAGAATACAAGTTTGAAAAGTAAAAAATCTGGAGGTGTGGAGTTAGAAAGAAGTGAGCTCACATACTTCTGTAGCCCGCTGCTGATCTATGCTGTAGGCTACAGGCTCCATACTACACTAACCGCTGCTAGCATAACATACCTGAATCACTGTTGCAAGTTGCATTGTGGGTAATATAGGCACCAGGTTTATTGGTTTGGAATAAAAAAGACAATATCCCTAGTTCTGTTGAACTGATTTGTAACTGTTTTATCATGAGTCTGTCCAACAATGTTACGTGAGTGCGATGCAAAATATGTCCAAATCATTTTGGACACTATTTTTGTGACTAATAAATTAGGGTCTTGAAAACTAATTTCACTTCTGATGTGGATATCAGTTATGGTAAAACAACATCAGGGCGAGCAGCACAAGTCTATCAAAGCTTCATTTGAGCTTTACTTCAAATTAAAAGTAAACAAAGTAGCTCACTGGATTAGCTATTGTAGCTAATTGCATAAAGATCTGGTTCTGAGGCATCTTGCTGATCAAACTATGTATCTGGAATATAGTTGTTGGCACCACCGGCTGATGAAGATTGTGTGATGTGGCTGAAAGGGCCAGAGAAAGCTAGTAGGTGGACCTTGAGTAAGAATTTTTGCCAAACTACTACTCCCAAGGTTTCACACTCACTGGAAATGCTTTTTGCTTTTATTGCAGCTTCAGTGAACCTAACTGAATTTTCAGTAAATAGAATAGAATTGACCTGTATTTTTGAACATCCTTCCTTTAAATATACCTCGTAGCGACTCACAATTCCTTTACACATAATCTCAAAACTTGTCTTAAAAGCAACTAGATCTGTCATTTTACCTTGTCACTCCTTTGTTTGTTTTTTTGTCTGAGTTTGTCAAATTCCTTGTTTTACCTGTGTTCTGTAATGTAATGTGATTGTATATTGTCATGTTATAACTGCTTGTGCTGATAGTCTGCTGAACATTGTTTTGTATTAATTGCCTGCTTTTTACATTTCTTACTTTGCATATGATGCCTTACTCCTCCTAAGTTCAGCTGTTTATGTTTTGCTTTCTCCTGATCTATTTGTATATGTTATGTGTTGTATTTGTTGTTTTAATGGCCAATTTAACATCAGGCCAAGGGACAACAGTTGAAAATTATACTTTTGGCTAACATTGGCACATTTACAATGAAGTTGATTGTGCATTGTCCCTGAGAATAAATAGAATTTGAATTGAGAGCAAGAACAGATAAACAGAGCCTAAATGTTTGTTTGGTTGTTAAGTAGGGCTAGCTTGTCTAGGTTTAAACAGTAAACAGGATAGTGTGTCGGTTAGGACACAGGAATGAATATGAGGGGACGTAATTTCTTCCCTGAACTGTACTGTGATCCAGCAGTATTCATCGCAGCAGTTTAACACACAGTATTGCTATCAGTTTTTCATAATTGAGTCAATACTCGGTGTATACTGTAACTGGATCCCGCAAGAAGAAAAAAAGAATGTGAATCCTCACAGGTAAGTGACTCCAAAACACAATGTGGTGCACGCTGAACTTGAGCACTCACTCCCTTCACACACAGAATCTACTAAAGCTCACTGATTTACACATTATATTTTGGTGCTTTGATCTATACACAAAAAAAACGTGAGGTATATACGCCATCTGCCTACCTATAAAACATTCACATTAAAGTAACAATAACACAGAAGAGTCTGAGTATTTTTGTACATCCACCCCCAACTTTCATCACATTTGCTTTAAATAAAAGGCAGGTTCATGGGGTCAGGAGCTTAGAGGAGTATCGTCCTCCCCAGACGACCTGGTAACTTCTCCAATCAGGTTCCTTGTCATGTGCACATGTCCTTTGATGTTCACATCATCTAACCTGATGCACCCATCATCACCAATCAACTGCCTTATCCAGGAGTTCTGGAAGTTAGTGCCGAGAAAGCCATTTCAGTCTGGTCTGCAAGCCAGGGAGGTAATCCCCGATGAATCTGGACCAGAATTGGTAGGCGAGAATCTGTGAATGGCGGCAATTTCTGCGGCTCAGGTTGTCTGTTTCAGACCAAGTAGTCTACCCAGCTCGCGATCCGTCGGGCGGCCCCATAAACAGACTATTTGATCTCACAGGGTCAATTTTCACAATGTTAGCAGATACATATCCTAATGGTTTTGAGTTGAGGATGGCCTCAATCTCCAGGAGCACTATGAGAAGGACTTCTTCATGAACATGAAAAAGTGTGGGGTTGCTGGGGAATTAAACTGGAACTTAATCCTTTTGCTGCCAAGTTGATTCTGCAAGGTTGGTACCATGCTTGCATAAGAGTCTCTAAGTTCCTGTTGTCCACCTTTAAAGTTGACCCTTGTCCGACCACAACTCTGCAGGGGTTCATCTTCTGGTGATGAACCACCTTAAAGCCATAATTTAAGCATCTGCTTCCATATTGTCGAGGAGATCTAGGTGTACCACCCTAGTTGTTAGACACTTAAATATAATTCCCCAACATTTCTGATGGCATCTGCCCATCTTCCCCCAACATGGGCCCAGAACAATCCACGCTAGTCGAGTAGAAGTATGGCTTCTGTAATCAGAGACTGCCAGAGGCATGATCGGCAATTTTGGGGATGAAAGGCTGAGCTCTCCAGCGCTGACATTCGGCACACTGGTGTCTGCAAAGAACCCCTCTGGACCAGGATGTTTCAGGTCATCGTTATACTTCTGGTTGAGTGTGTAACCGGGTGTCAGACATCCAGGACAACAGGGTGCAACGTCAAGTCATCTGAACCTTTTAAGTGTCAGAGCCAAGCAGCCCCTCTGATGAGGTCAGAGGTCTTGTCTATTTTAGGAGCTAGAGTCAGTAAGCGACTCCCAGTAAGCGACTCCCACATTTTTTTTGTTGGGCTTGCTGAAGAACAATCATCTTTGCTTGTTGATACTCCTCATCAGTAGGCCGAGAACTGGAGAGGGTCTGTACATCGAATTTCATCCATTAACTCCTGCAAGATTTTGTACACCTTGTCCTCCAGGATGGTAGCCGTTGGTGAGGTGATTGTTACTCCAAAGAAGTTGAGCTCTGTTTTATCGTGGAGGGGTTCTGTGCTGGGCCTCTCTGGCTAAGTGTCTGGGCTTTGGATGTAGAAGTGCCGTCCTTGTGACCATCGTTTCGGATCTATAAGAGCTTGCAGGATTATTCGCTGTGTCTATAGCATCAGGTGCAATTCTCCAATAACTTCCTGTACCTTAAAGTGGCAAGACTGGGAATGTAGCAAGGTTAGCACGGTACTGGAGTCTGACCACAACACAATGCGAACCACCATCAAGTTAAGTTCTTTCTCAAGGACATGAGTCAGCTGCACTGCTCACGAGAGCTGCACAGAACTGAAGCTGCGAAGAATGGAATGTAGACGTTTTGGAGCCACTCATGAAAGAGCAAGGATGAAGGAGAGGTGTATCTGGCGTTCCCTATCCTCAGTCCTCATGTAGACTCCATCAGCTTGCGCTGAGACATCTGTGAAGATGTGCACGTCATGAGTGGCACCATTTAAGTTGACATCCACAGGCACATATGCATGTGAAAAGGTAAGGCAATGTGGGGAATTTAGCTCCGCCTCCCAGCTGGAACTGACATGCAGGTATTCTGAGAGTAAGCTGGAGTAAATGGACTGCATTTATATAGCGCTTTTTCAATCTTTGCGATCGCTCAAAGTGCTTTACAACACATCAACATTCACCCATTCACACACATTGTCACGACCTCAGACACTGGGTAGGAGGACTCAAATGCACGACACCAGAGACAGATGTAAAATGTAAAAATAAAATAAAATACTTTACTTGCAAAAGGTAGCACAAACTCAAAACGCTCACAAGGAGGATATACCAAAAATTCCAAAATACTGCTCATAGGCTGGTTCACGACACAGGTACATAAAACGAACTAGCACAAGACAAGGGGAGACAGGATTATTTATACATGAGGGGAGTGGGCACAGGTGGAAGCAATCAGGGGCGGGGCAGACACTGACAGGAAACCACACAAAGGCAGGAAGTAAAGGGATCTGGAATGACGAACAAGAGGTAAGTACAAAATAAAACAGGAAGTGCAATGACAGACAGTGACTGACAAGACTGGACGTAAGACACGCTGACTTGACAAATAACAGACAAGACGTGACTAAAACCAACTAAGAATAAACATGAACTATACTAAACATGAACCTGATAAAAAATACAATAATAACTACAACATGAAAACAAATTCAACGAGATATGACACACATTCAAACAAGGTGCATATCAGCCCTTCAGTAGACATTCAGTAGTTCAGTAGTAATGAGCTTTGCTTAAGTGGAGTAAGGTAACAGATAACCAAAGGGACCATATTGAGAGCCTAGGACGCTATATATGCTGCCTTATACACCACAGGCCTGTGTTTGTAACCCAAGTGTTGTTTCCAGAGGGTTACTTATCTTGTGCAGGTTCAGGATTTCAGATCTGACTTCTTGGGGCAAGTGGTTCAGGATGCTTGTATCATTTTACAAGCCCATTGGCAAAGCTCAAAGCCTGCAAAGGCCAGAAGATCTCTGAGCCGATCCACCAGCAGCCTGGCTTCACCTGGTGTATGCACGCTCTACAGGCAGCTGTTGACGAAGAAGCACTTTTCCACAGAGAATCTCAGGTCTTCGTCAGTTCAGCTGTGGTCGACAATGTGGTGCTGCTGAGTACATGTCGCAAAGCAAGGGCTGCAGGTTGTGCCGCAGGACCTCGCACTCTAATGTTCTTGGAGGTTCATCTACCTTCAGGTCATGCCAAAGGATCCATAGCAGATCATCAGGGATGAGGCGTACCTGATGAATTGCCTTGATATCTCCACTAACTGCAATGGGATGTTCATGAAAGCCCAAGACTCCCAACAAAAAGGCCTCAAGGGTAGGGCCAGGTAGCAGGTACTGGTTCAGAGTCTGCATCTCTCAAGATGATGAGGGATGTACCAGACTTCTTTAGGGGAGGTCTCCGGAATGAGTCCCCGCACAGATTTTGATGAGCTCTTGCACTTCTGTCTTGTAGGTTTTCGCTTGCTCAGGGTTTTCCCAGCAAAGGCATGACTTACTCCTTTGTCACGTGCAGCAGTGATATGTTTGCATAGTGCAGCAATGGTGTAGCATACCTCAGAATTCTCTGGCTTCAAGCAAAGCTACAGACTGCTGATCCTGCTTTGACCGTGTGACCTCTCTCTCGTGCCGGTAAGATACACTAATGTATATACTGTATATAAATACAGGAGCAACACAAACATTCGCTCTTTCTGGTCCACTGAGCCCCGCCCCCCTCGCACCACCTGTACTGTCAATCACAGTGTGTTATCGACCCTTCAAAAAGCGGCCACCTATGTGCCACTCGACTGTTTAAAACCGGCTCTTTTCAATATACAGTATGATCTCTCACCAGCAAGGCCTTGCTGGTTCATGAGTTTATTATTGATAAAAAGCTTGATTTCTTGTGCCTCACTGAGACCTGGCAACAGCCAAATGACTTCTCCCACCTTAATGAAGCTGTCCCACCTGGTTTCACCTTCCTCAGTAAATCCCGTGCTACTGGGAGAGGTGAGAACATTAAAGTCAATACTATCACTGTACCCCATCATTCCTCTTTTGAATGCCTAGCTGTGAAACTCACTGGTTCTGCACCCATCATTATTGTTACAATCTACAGACCTCCTAAAACCTCTGATGTTTTTCTCACTGAACTATCAGAACTTTTAACATCTGCAATGTCCCCCCACTGTCATCCTCATGGGGGACCTTAACATCCATATCGACGACCCTTCCAGTATTCTTGCCACTGACTTCACCGCACTTCTTGAATGTCTTGGTATCACACAGCATGTCAACTTCCCAACGCATAACAATGGTCACATACTGGATTTAATCTGCTGCACTGGTCTTACTCCCTCTAACATCACTGTTGCGGAGCTCCCCATCTCTGACCATAAAGTTGTGTCTTTAAAGGTCAACGCCCCCCTATCAACCATAAAAAAGCAATTGACCATCTCCTTCAGAAACATTAAACACATCAACCCCATGGACCTCATCGCCCTCATTAACTCCTCGCCCACTCCTCCCCCATCCCTCTCCCCTGCTGAACTGGTGAGTCACTACAATGACTGTCTCTCCTCTTCCCTGCATGCTCTGGCCCCCCTCAAAACTCGCACTCGCTTTGCCCACACTGCTCCCTGGTACACTGTAGACCTTCGACAACTAAAAACCACTGGTCGTCGACTCGAGCGGCTATGCAAAAAGACTGGACTATCAGTGCACATCGAACTTTACACCAAACACCTACACTTCTACAAGAATGCTTTCTCCACTGCAAAATCCTCCAACTACTCCAACCTCATCAACACTGGTAAAAATAACACAAGAACCCTCTTCTCAACAGTCAGCCTACTTCAGCCTGCTACAACTCCGCCTCCAGATGTCTCCACAGACCACTGCAACGACTTCCTGCAATTCTTTGACACCCAAATCAACACCATCCAGCATCAGCTGGCCTCATCTTGCATTTCCCCAAAATACGCCACCGCTGCCTTTGACACCATCTCCCACCTAACACTCATCCAGCACCTGGCTGACATCTTTGGTGTAGCACTTTCATGGTTTTCATCTTATCTCTGCGACAGACAACAATATGTGCAACTCAGCAACCACAGGTCAAGGTGTTCTCCTGTCTCACAGGGTGTCTCCCAGGGGTCAGTACTAGGTCCACTACTGTTCATCATCTACCTCCTTCCCCTTGGCACAATCCTCCACCACCACAATGTCCACTTTCACTGTTATGCCGATGAAACTCAGATCTATACTTCTACGAAACCCACCACTACCCAGCCGCCCACTTCCCTCACCACCTGCCTACAAGACGTTCGGAGCTGGATGACCAGGAACTCCTTGAAGCTTAATGGCGACAAAACTGAGGCCCTTCTCATCGGCTCCAAAAGCACTTTATCCAAAGCACAAAACTCCATTGCCCCAAACTTCATCATTGATGGCTTCTCCGTACCGTTCTCCAGTCAACTCAAGAGTCTTGGTGTCACTCTGGACAGCACCCTCTCCTTTGCACCCCACATAAAGAATATCACCCGCACTGCTTTTCTCCACCTGTGCAACATCTGAAGTCTCCGCCCGTCTCTGTCCCAATCCAGTACAGAAGTCTTGGTCCATGCATTTGTCACATCACGGATCGACTACTGCAATGCTGTTCTCTCTGGCCTTCCCATCAAATTGCTCAACCAACTTCAAATCATCCAAAACGCCGCTGCCCGGATCGCAACCCGCACCAAATCCTCTGAGCACATCACCCCCATCCTCCAAACTTCACTGGCTCCCTGTTCAATCCCGGATCAACTACAAAAACCTTCTGCTCACCTACAAAGCCCTCCACAAACTCGCCCCCACCTACCTATCTGACCTCATTCAGCAGTATACCCCCTCCCGCTCCCTCCGCTCATCCTCAGCTGGTCTACTGACAATCCCCACAGCACGCCTCAGCACCATGGGTGCTAGGGCCTTCAACTCCACTGCTCCCAGGCTCTGAAACTCCGTCTCTCCACACATAAGACAGTCTGAAACTATTACAACATTCAAGTCCCACCTCAAAACTCACTTGTTCAAACTGGCCTACTCTCTGTAGTTTCCATCATTCTATGTCCCCCCCCTCTTCTCTTTCTTGTTTTCCTGTCTCCCACCATATCTCTGGTTTTGTTTGTCTCCTATCCCTTCCAATGTCAGTGGGGAGGAAGGGATCAAAGACAGTTGAGTTTGTATTTGTATTATTCGTGACGACCCCTTGCTTATTTTGTTTAACCATTTGTCTCCCCCTACGTTCCCCTCATCCCACAATATGATCTAAATGTATCATCCCGTCTTAGTTCTGTTTGTAGATTGACGATACATAATTCAACTCCTTTTCTTTACCTTGGCAGTGATTCCCTTCTACAGCCGCTCTCTAAAACTCCTGGGTTTTGATGTTTTCTTCACTGGGTTGAGACAAGTGGCCTTATTGGTTTCACCTCCCTTTGTAACCAGACTTCACCACAGGAGTGTGAGTTGTTGTATTTAGGATGTGTCACTGTCACAGGTAGGAACAGGCAGTTGGTGTACCCTTTTGCAGTGGGTGAGGTGAATCCAAGAGGGTCGTTCTGCTGTGTGGACCGCAGTGAGAGTATTTGACACTTGGTATGGTCCTTCCCACTTCATGGAATGCCACGCTTTATCACCTTTATGAACACCCACTGTCCTGGTTTGACTGGATGGACCGTATCTGGCATTTCCTGTTGGAAAGACTTCGATCCATTTTATGTACATGTCAATAATAGTCAAACAATACTTCATTCCTTCACATGGTGTTATTTCAATAAAGACCATACATATTTGTTGAAATGGATATTGTTCTTCTGGAATTTCGCCCCCTGTGGGTCAAGACTGTCCCTGTGAGTTGTGTTTGGCACAGACAGCACATGTCAAACTCATTTTTTTCTTAGTAATTTGAGAATACATATGCCGTGAAGACCTTTTTTATTGATACCATCCCTCCTGTTGAGGCATGGTTGAACCCATGGCTCAAAATATCTAAAAAAGTTCTTAGGTAGAATTAGTTTGTCATCTTCGCTTTTCCAGAATCCTTCGTTATCTTGTTTACATGTTTGTTTTTTTCCAATAAAGTTTTTCATTTTCTGGTGCATTATTTTGCATGTCTTTCAATATTTCATGATCTGCTGTGTATTGTGAGTGTGACTTTGCTTTTTCTTGTGCAGCTTTTTTAGTTTCCTCGTCTGCTCTGTGTTACCCTGTGACACTGGGTCAGGCTTCTGCCTTTAGAACGTCTGTGTTTGTAACTACAGCATATCCTGTTGCATTTGTGCCATCAGGATTTGTTTTTAAAATGTATTTATCTTTTTAATAATAATAATAAATTAGATTTATATAGCGCCTTTCTAAAAACCCAAGGACGCTTTTTACATGATCCATCAACATACATGGTTATGTCTGCATTCGTGTATGGAATGTCAGTTAGATCATTTCTTGGTAACACCCTCCTCTCTCTTTGCGCTACACAGTCATGTGGAGCCCTGTCAGTAGATATGGGGAGTAAAGTGGCTGATTTAATGTGCTATATCTTTCAATGCTCAGGTGTGGTAGTGGTAACAGTACTGCCATGCACGCCAAGTGTCTACCTGGAGACATACATGTTGTTTTGTTTTGTAACAACAATACTGATACAGCGTGTGTGACTTTTAAAGTCAATGGTCTAAACAGTACTATTGCTGCAGAAGCCTGTACTGCCATGGAGGCTGATGTCACTGCTTGGAGACACACTGGCCTGGCTTTTGCTACTGAGTGCACTTGTGACGAGTCGTATGCAACAGAACTTTGTCTAGTTCCATGTTGTTGGGTTAGTACTGATGTCAGAAACCCATTTTTGCAATCTACTGTTTGGACAAATGGTTTTTATAATCTGTTAACCCTAAAACTGAGGAGCTGGCTAATATTTGTTTTATTTTTTATAAAGGTCTCTTCTGCTTCTAGTGCCCACTGTATTTTATCATGGGCTGCCATAGGCACTTCATAAATAGTTTTAGATAATGGATTAGTCAATTCAGCATAATTGGGTATCCAGCTTCTACAGAAATTAGTCATTCGTAAGAATGACATCATGTGTCTCTTAGTCTGTGGTTTAGGTGCTTGTAGAACAGCTGTTGTTCTTCCTTCATCAAGTAATCTATCTTTTGCTGTCTGTTTTGCAGTCCTCTCTGTTTTTGGAACATAATAAAATATCATCTACATATAGTAGGATTTGACTTTTTTTGTGGTTCCAACTTCACTAAATTTGCTGCCATTGCTCTTAAATCATCTCTCTGTAGGAAAGATTACTATTCCTAAATCAGACATACTGTCCTCCCTAACAGGTTTACTGGACATTCAATTATTACTCCTGATTTTACAAGTATTATACATATATATATATATATTTTAACTCTGGCATTTGTTTTGCATGGTGTTTTGCTGAATTACAGTTTTACATGCTCCTGAGTTGCACAAAAATGTTACTTCTTTTCCTCCTATATTTAAAGTTACGAATGGCTTTTCTTTATTCATTAAGAATATCTCAACACTTGTGGATCTCATATCTAGTAATATTAGTAAGTTCTGTGGATCTAATCCATGACAACCTGGAGTTGAGACCAGGAGGCAGAGTTGCAGTCTTACACTCTTTTCTGTGCTTCCATCTGGGCAGTCACCCACTCAAATCCCCACAGTGACTGTGTCTGCCCCACGACCACTGAAATCAATAAAATCAATAGTAAACAGAAGAGGAATTATACATAAAAACCTAATGAAAATTAACACCACCACTGCAAAAGTACAACTGAATAGAAAAATTTAATGTGGAATCTTAAACATCAGGTCTTTGTCATCTAAAGCTGGATTAGTAAATGATTTAATATCAGATAATCAGATTGATTTATTTAGTCTCACTGAAACCTGGCTGAGACATGAAGAAGATGTCAGTCTAAATTAATCCACTCCGCCTCGTCATATTAATACTCACGTTCCTCGAGGCGGAGGTGGTGGAGCTGCAGCCATATTCAACTCAAGCCTCTTCATCAATCCTAAACCTAAACTAAACTATAACTCTTTTGAAAGCCTTATTCTTACGCTTTCAAACCCAACATGGAAAACAATAAAGCCAATCTTATTTGTTATAGTGTACCAGCCTCCTGCTCAGTATTATGAATTTCTATCCGAATTCTCAGAATTCTTATCAAGTTTAGTCCTTAAAACAGATAAAGTAATTATTGTAGGTGACTTTAATATTCATGTGGACGTTGATAATAACAGCCTTAATACTGCGTTTATCTCATTATTAGATTCCATTGGGTTCAGTCAGAATGTACATGAACCAACTCACTGTTTAAACCTGGACCTTGTTCTGGCATATGGTGTTGAAATTGAACATTTATTAATCTGTTCACATAATCCTCTTTTATCAGACCATTTTTAATAACTTTTGAAGTCTTGCTACTGGACTGCAAGCCATTAAGCAAAACGTCCTCCGCTCGATGTCTATCTGATAGTGCTGTAGCTAAATTTAAGGAAGTTATTCCATCGGCACTTGGTTCATTACCATGTCTCAATATCAATGTAACAGAGGACTCCTGTGATAACTTTAGTCCCAAATGAATCATCTTGTTGATAAAGCTGCTGCCTCACTGCGACTGACACTCGACTCTGTCGCTCATTAAAACAGAAGATAATAAAACAGACAAAGCTCCGTGGCTTAACCCCCAAACCTGCAAACTAAAACTAAAGTCAAGAAAACTCTCAAGGAAATGGCGTTCTACCTATCAGGTCCCGTCCCGTTCGTTAGATGTTTTGTGTTGTTTGTATTTCCTGTTTTATTTTGTTAACTTCATGTTCCCTCTTGTGTCTGTTGTTTCTAGTTCCTGTCCCCAGCTGTCTCCACTCTGTTCGTTAGTGTCTCCACCTGTGTCTCGTTATCCCCTCTCACATCCTGGTGTATATAGTCTGTGTGTTGTCTGTCCCTGGTTGCCAGTTCGTCTTTGTTCATTTATGTCAAGAGTTCCAGCGTTATTCCTGTTTCCCGGCTTCCTGATTCCCCGGCTTCCTCAATCCTGTTTCCGTGACCTGATCCCTACCTGTTTTGCTGCTGCGCTGAGGACCTACCCGTGCATCGACCTTGTTTCCGTGACCCGACCCTGCCCTTGGGTTTCCCCCCTGTATGTCCTGTTCATTTCCTACTTTACCCAGTAAAGTATACCATCATCATCATCATCGTTCTGTCTCTGAGTCGTGCTATTGAGTCTCTCTCTCCGTGTGTACTGGTCGTCCCGTTACACTACCAAACTGGAAGAATCTGGTTTAGTCTGGCTAGATAATCTTAAAACATATAAGAAGGCTCTCTGTAAGGCCAGAGCAGCTTATTACTCTTCATTAATAGAAGAAAATAAGAACAACCCCAGGTTTCTTTTCAGCACTGTAGCCAGGCTGACAGAGAGCCACAGCTCTACTCAGCCTTCAATTCCTATATCGCTCAGTAGTGACGACTTCATGAGCTTCTTTAACCATGAAATTATAATTATTAGGGACAAAATTAATCACCTCCTGCCCTCAATCGGTAATGACTTAACTTCTAATACAGGAGCCTTAAAAACAGCTGTAACACCTGAAATATATCTAGACTGCTTTTCTCCGATCAACCTTAACCAACTAACTTCAACAATTTCTTCGTCTAAACCATCAACCTGTCTCTTAGGCCCGATTCCAACTAAGTTGCTTAAACACCTCGTTATTAAATATGATAAATCTGTCTTTGTTATCTGCCTATGTACCAGAATCATTTAAAGTAGCTGTAATAAAACCTTTTCTTAAAAAGCCCAGTCTTGATTCACAGGTTTTAGCCAACTATAGGCTGATATCAAACCTTCCATTTCTCGCTAAAATTCTAGAGAAAGCAGTCGCAAAACAGTTGTGTGATTTTCTACATAGCAATACTTTATTTGAAGTTTTTCAATCTGGATTTAGAGTTCATCATAGCACTCTGGCTCTGGTGAAAGTTACCAATGACCTTCTATTGGCATCAGACAAAGGACTTGTGTCTGTTCTTGTCTTGTTAGACCTCAGTGCTGCTTTTGACACTGTTGACCAGGACATTCTACTACAGAGACTGGAATATTTCATTGGCATAGCAGGAACTGCACTGAACTGGTTTAAATCCTATTTATCTGAGTGATCTCAGTTTGTAGGTGTTAACGATGAATCCTCCATGCAAGCCAAAGTCAGTCATGGAGTCCAGCAAGGTTCTGTACTTGGATCTATTCTATTCACCTCATATATGCTTCCTTTAGGCAATATTATATAGGAACCACTCCATAAACTTTCATTGTTATGTGGATGATACCCAATTATATCTATCAATCAAGCCAGATGAAACCAATCAATTATCTAAACTTCAAGCATGTCTTAAAGACATAAAAAATTGGATGTCCTACAACTTTTTGATGAACACCAACAAAACTGAAGTTATTATACTTGGCCCCAAATGCCTCCGAAACGTATTGTCTAATGACATAGTAACTCTGGATGGCATTAACTTGTCCTCCAGCACCACCGTAAGGAATCTCGGCGTTATCTTTGATCAGGATATGTCTTTTAACTCCCACATAAAACACATTTCAAGGTATGCCTTCTTTCATCTGCGTAACATTGCAAAAATAAGACACATTCTGTCTCAAAAAGATGCAGAAAAACTAGTCCATGCATTTGTTACTTCAAGGCTGGATTACTGCAACTCCCTATTATCTGGTTGTCCCAAAAAATCCCTTAAGACTCTTCAGTTGATTCAAAATGCTGCGGCACGAGTATTGACAAGAACTAGGAAACAAGATCATATTACTCCTGTATTAGCTGCTCTGCAGTGGCTCCTGGTAAAATACAAAATATAATTTTAAATCCTTCTCCTGACCTACAAAGTGATTAATGGTCAGGCTCCAGTTTATCTTAAGGATCTCATAGTACCTTATAAACCAACTAGAGCATTGCGCTCCCAGAGTGCAGGATTACTTGTGGTTCCTCGAGTCTCTAAAAGTACAATGGGAGCCAGAACCTTCAGCTATCAAGATCCTCTACTGTGGAACCAGCTCCCAGTGTGTGTCCAGGAGGCAGACACCCTCTCCACATTTAAGAGCAGGCTAAAGACTTTCCTCTTTGATAAAGCTTATAGTTAGGGCTGGCTCAGGTTTGCCTTGGACCAGCCCCTAATTATGCTGATATAGGCTTAGACTGTCGGGGGACTCACTCCTCTCCTCCTTTCCCTATCTTTCTTTCTCTCCTCCTCTCCCTCTCTGTTGATATGCATTAATGTCCCTTAAATGCATGTTACTAACTCACCATCCGGGGCATCATCCCCAGAGTCTCTGTGTCTCTCATCTGGCAGGTTGCCACTATTAAAGATTACTTCTGGATCATGAATCGTGGCTGCACCTGTAGCCCTGGTCCTGCCTGACACCAGGAGCCTTTATTGACATCCCCCTGGATCCATCTTTTTTATATACGATCATGTTTTCTGTCGCATAGCTTGTCTATGCTGTATTTTTAACTATGTTGTTTGTTCTGTACACACGTTACCTATTACAGTCTGTTCGTCCTGGGAAAGGGATCCTCCTCAGTCTCTCCCTGAGGTTTACAACATGTTTCCTCTTTAATTGTGGGGTTTCTTTTAGGGAGTTTTTCCTTGTGCGGTGCGAGGGTCTAAGGACAGAGGGGGTCGTATCCTCTACAGTCTGTAAACCCCACTGAGACAAATGTGTAATTTGTGATATTGGGCTATATAAATAAACTTGATTTGATTTGCTAAGTCTAAAAATTCAGCAGTCTCTTGTTCTTCTTCATCATTTGTATCTTGTTCATTGCTCTCTGGTCTGTTATTTCCTCTTAAGTCAGTGTGTGTGTGGGTGTGTGTGTGACCTGATGTAGAGGGTGTGTGTGTGTGTGTGACCTGATGTAGAGGGTGTGTGTGTGTGTGTGACCTGATGTAGAGGGTGTGT
>CALSCE010010967.1:64313-76813 GCA_943593645.1 Bovichtus variegatus
GATGTAGAGGGTGTGTGTGTGTGTGTGACCTGATGTAGAGGGTGTGTCTGGTCATGCTGGATGTTGGTCTCCGCTGCCACGATTCGCTCCTCCCCCTCCTTGGTATTGTCTGCAGTCTCTCACCCAATGGTCTTGTTTTCCGCATACGTAACACCTGCAGTCACCCCCTGGGCGTCCTCCTCCGACTCCCCCTCTCCCCCTTCCACTCCGTCCTGCACTGTACACCAGTCTGGCTCTAGAATCACTCTTTTATCATAGGAAACATATCACCTGTATTGCTATAATCTGGTTTAAAATGGAAATAATCTTTCGTAGATCTGAGAACCTCACATGGACTACAAAAAGAATCATACTGGCCTGGTGAAGGTAGCGGAGTGTGGATGGGGCGGGGTCAGAGAGAGTTCCAGGGGTGAATGGGTTGTTGACTGCCGGCTCTGGGTGGACTGATGTTTCCTGCAACGGCGGCACTCGTCCATATGGTGGGGGAGGTGAATCGACGGCAGCAGCAGCAGGCTGTCTGTGGTGTCTGCGTCTTGTCACTCTACTGTCGTCGTCTCGTGGGTCGGAAAAATGTAACACTGTCGGTATACTAGGTCGTAGACATGGATATAGGTTAGGTACAGATGAATCATATGGGGAGTTATTCTCCCAATTTTGCCTTTTCCTCCTGTTCACATTCCATTTTCTCTTTTAATAATTCTTTCTCACATCTCTCCTCATCTTCCCTTCTTTTCTTTCTTTCTTCCTCTCTGTTTCTCCCATCTCATCTTTTCTTTGCTTCCCATAACCAATGCAATTAAATTTTATTTTTCTTCTCTTTTATCATTTCCCTTCTTCTTTCCCTGTATGTCCCTAACCAATTTTTCACATCTTTCAACAACCGATTTTCCTGGAAAGTCATACCTTTTCCCACTCATCTGTATGAGTCACATTACTCTCATCTCTTTGTCTCATATACTTAATATCTCCTTTATCCTCTTTTCCTGCAGCTTTTTGATCTCATGGTTTCCTCAAAAACTCTATTTAATGTACATAGGAAACTTTTAACGTCTTTCTGGGACTGCTTTTTGATTCCTTTCAATCTGGGATTCCAAACCCTTGTCCCATGGTTTACTCAAGTTTCCTAAAAAAAACTCTACACTATAATGTATATAGACAACATTATAGATCCTCTGGGATTGCTTTTAGGTTTCTTTCAACCTAGGCTTTTAAACCTTCCCAAGTATATGAAAATATACTTCACCTGAAATGATTCTGTGGTTGGTTTGGTATTTCTAGGATCTCGTCACCCATCCTCTCTTCAGCAGATCCTGGCCTCTCAATGACCCAAATTATTCTTAATTAAAAGAATAAGGTGGAGGACTTTAATCAAGGAGTCTCAGACTCCCCACGTATGGTTTCAGGTCCAAATCTGGAGAGAAAATGAGGTCTTGAGATCCGGCTCGAAGGACCAAGTTATGTTAAGAAGAAATCTCACTCGACACCAACTCCAGAATCAATGATCAGGTCAGCGCTTTATTCTTGCAAGAAGGAGCAGAGTTCTTACATACAGAGATGTTCAAACTCATACACAAAGCTTGTAATGCTGCTGTGCTGCTCAAAGGGCAGTTCTTTGAGCACCAGTATATATACAGATACTATAGTAAGTTGCCTAACAGAGCGGGCCCCGTCGGGGTCAATCATCCATTGCACTTCCTAAGACGTGCTGACTGGTCAGGGAACCAATTTGGGTTGGTTCCTCTTTATTGTGGCTGTGATGTCCTTGTGACCGTTAGGATCAAAAGGTTGCATTGTCATGTATTCTGGTGGGACAAATGGGTAAACATCTATCCTGCTGTGACAGATGGATACAGCATCCCCCTAACCTTGACACTTACATTTACAACACATGAGCATCAGTATTTTTCCATCAGACACCATCAAGGTTACTGTCATCCTGCTCGAAAGACCAATGTTTGTTAGGTAATTAAGTACGACTAGCTCATCTAGGTGTGTCAGTCAGGACACATGAATGAAGATGAAGAGATATAATTTTTTCCCTGAACTGTACTGTGATCCAGCAGTATTTATTGCTGCAGTCTAAGTATTGCCATCAGTTTTCTGTCATTAACTCAATACGAGGGGTATAACTGGATCCCGCAAAAATAACACAACAATGTGAATCATCACAGGCAAGTGACTCCAAACCACAATGCGGTCTACACTGAACTCCGGCACTCCCTTCACACACAGAATTTGCCTTACAGCACCGCTAAAGCTCTCTAAGTAACACATTAAATTTGGGTGCTTTGATCTATACACAAAAATAAACTAGGTACGTCAACTCTCATGCTTAGAAAACCTGAGCATAAAAGTAACAACAACACAGAAGAGACTGAGCCTTTTATACACGAAGAAAGAAAGAAACAAAGAACTAAAAAGAAAGAGAAAAGGAGCCAGTGCTTTTGGGTGAGTGAGTTGAAGCCAAAGAATGGTGAAGGGCAGCGTGCTGGGAAAGTATCAGACTGTCTGTGGCTGTCTGGCGCACGGAATTGATTATCTAGTCAAGAACATTAGCTAATGAAGCGCATCTGTCTGGAGAATACCGGTGTTTTCATCTGAGAAATGACCATCCTTCCTCCTCACACACCAAAACGCTGCTGCATCACTGATGCTTTTTACAGGAGCAACAACATTAACCATCCATATTCATGTGCAGATACATTATAAGCAGCCATGAGGGAACACATTTGCCTCTCAGACGGATGGAGTGATCTTGCATAAAATCAAATAATTTCTGCCTGGATGTCCAGTTAATGAATTTTTCAAATGTTTATATAATCCAGTCCATTTAATCTAGTCACCATCAGGCCAACAATTTAATATAGTTTTACCCTATCATACATAAATCTCAAAATCTAATGGGCGGATTGCATGAGATTTTCTGTGCACATTCAGTCCCCAGAGGATGATTTTGATGGTAAAACCTGCATTATTGTAAATCCTAAGAGTGGTAAATATCTGGAATTAACAGTTGAATTGAGACAAAGGGGCTTCAATAAATAGGTTACAACAGTCAGTGTTGGTAAAACTGCTATAATTGACTATTTATTAAGAACATATACTAAAAGAAAGGAAAAGGCAAGGACAGACCTTTAGCTTTGAAAGAGATAAAGCAAACCACACTTATAAAATGTGCTACCACAAACTATATCCCCATCAAAAGTTTGGACTCCCATCACACCGACCACACCCATCACTGGAAACAGACAGAAGTAAAACCCTATGCTGTGTCAAATCAAACCTAAAATGAAAAACACCAAAACAATAAGATAAATAACACTAAAATTACCTGCACTAAAGCTCCCTTCTTTTTAACTCCAAACCTCCAGATTTACTTTTTACAGTTGAGGATATTTATCAGACTTCACACATCTCCCTCTGGAGATACTAAAGGCTAAATACTACTTTTCCACATATGCAGTAGAACAACACCTGGAAACACACGCTGATGTGTAAAATCAGTGGAGATCCCCTTTAAGAATGCCTTCTCATTGCATTACACTGAGTTGATCAAACGTATTAGTCCAAGGGCGTATTCCCACTAAATAGAGCCTCAATGCCTTGGATTACTCAACCTAGAATGGAAAGTGTATAGTGATGTGTGTGTGAGCTCTTCAGCCCATGGAGTACACTTATGGAACCTGAGCACAATTAGATTGTCTGCTGTAGTAATTTGGTTAGCCAGAGGGGAGCACACTCCCATTAGTGGAGAAAAAATGTCTCAACTGCATTGCATTAGGTTATCATATTGTTGAAACTGTCAACTAAATGTTTGATATTCATGAAAGTATCCATCTCTATACATAGCCACGGACCAAGACCACTTTTTACAAGCCAACTGCCCTGCTACTGTGGTGGTTATTTCATCCATGACCATTTAAGCTGTTTAAAAATTATATATATTGTGTAGTTCCTGAAAATGGATAGGTGGACAACTGCTGCTGCAACATACTACACAGTGGTGGAAGTATTATTCTCATCCTTTACTAACTCTAAGTAAAAAATAGCAATATAACAGTGTAACAGCATAGTGGGCCTGATCATGACCATAAGACCTATAAATGCCCTTGTGAGCTAAAGTCAGGATCCACTAAATTAAACTCCTTACTGATGCCCTAATTACATTTCCTCACATTCTCACTGTTCTGTCAAACGGCAATTATTCTCTACCATTTAAAGCCAAGACGTAAGCGGTAAAGCTATTTTAAAGGGTCATTAAGTCACATTAAGAGCCACCTTTTGGCAATTGTTTTGTTACAACTTTGGATTAAAAAAATACATAACTGAATGTAAGCCTGTGGTGGGGTGCGGTGTTGTGGTGGAGAACCAGTCCTTTTAACTGTCCTTTGTTAGTAGATAAAAGGTAGAAGCACTCCCCCTGCTGTATAGAGAGTAGAACTACACTGACCTCCCTCTCTTCTGGCTTTCCCAGCTGTGGTTGTTGCCTCCTCTGGCAGTGAGCAGCACTGACAATTCCCTTAGTTCTTTTTTGAACTGATGATTTTTCTCAACTGCTGTGATGTATTTCTATGGATTCATAGCACCCAACCTCTCAGTAAATTATCTCAGCCATTCATCATTTTAGTTGCAAATTTTCATGGTTTTCATATAAACAAGATTATGTAAAGCAATTTAAAAAAATGCAATACAAAATTCTGCATAAAAGAAATCGATGACCCATGATCCATGACCCATGATCCATGATCCATGATCCAGGCATGCTCTGAAATGTAGGCCTACCTTTTATTAAATCTGCACCAAGCAATATTTTATATATGTCTAATGTAAACCTTGTTCATAGGGACAAACCCACAGAGAAATATGACCAACAGTGACGTTTTTTTTCAGTTCCACTGAGCTTTTGGCCTTTTAGCTCATTTGTATAGTTTTTGACAAAATGCAAGACAAAGGTCATATGACCAACGAAGGTAGCTGAGTTAGCACTAGTGCTCAAGCTTCTTCATAGGCTCTAATTATCTTCTTCCAGAATAATTAACATTAGTCCCGTACTTCAACAAGTAGCCTCTAGCTGTGTCTGTCTGTCATGTGACTCTCGTCGCTGTGGTCCTTCAAGAGGAGATGCTCATCACCTCCCCATTTACATATTGAGATCTGATCACAATTGAGAGTCAATTGCGTTATTGTGGAAAATTGAGTCGCAGATTTGCCATAATCCATTTATCTGGATAAAGGCTGCATGTTAATAACAGATGGAGATGAGTCAGTATGTTGGATGTGTTTTCAGCTTTGTGTTGAGTTCCCCTTCCCACAGAGGCTAAACAGCATTTAACCATTGATATAATAATAGTAATAATACATTTGATTTTTATAGTGCCTTTCTAGAAATCCAAGGACGCTTTACAAAGAGGACACAACACATTGGGGTGGGAAAAGATTAGTTGAGGTCATAAGCCTTGGTAAACGGGTGGTGCTTAAGGTTAGTTTTGAAGTTCAGGGATGTCCAGGGATGAATTATTTCTGATATGAGCAGGGAGAGAGATACAGAGGGTGGGGGCTGCAGCACTGAAGGCTCTGTCACCAAAAGTTCGGAGCCTGGTCCAGACCAGTTTCTGAGGAATGGAGTGACCGGGCAGGAGAATAAGGATGGAGAAAGTTGGTTAGGTACTGGGGGGCGAGGCCATGGAGGGATTTGTATGTGAGCAGGAGGAGTTTGTAAGTGATGCAAGACTTGATGGAGAGCCAATGAAGGTGGATCAGTGTGGGGGTGATGTGCTGCCAGAGTTTAGTGCAGGTCAGAACCCTGGCAGCAGAGTTTTGGATGTACTGGAGCCTATCCAGGGCTTTGTTGGGGAACAGGACTCCATTACAGTAGTCAAGACGGGAGGTGATGAAGGTGTGAATGAGGGTTTAAGCAACGGAGTCAGGGAGTGATGACCGGAGTCTGGAGATGTTTCTGAGATGGTAAAAAGCTGTTTTGGTGACGGATTTGATGTGAGATTGAAATAAGAGGGCTGAGTCCAAGATTACACCTAGGTTGCGGACCTCGGAGGACGGGCAGATGGAGCTACCAGCCACGTTAAGGCGGAGATCTCCAACTGATCAGTGCCTTTGGAGCCACAACCATGAGCTCGGTTTTGCTGCTGTTTAGTTTTAGAAAGTATAGTAAGTATGTCATCAATCTGTGGTTTTTAAAAGGGTTGTTCCCAGAATTGACCCTGCCTATTAAGAAAAAATGCTTACAGAAGAATGCTTGACTTTACATTGAGACAGATGCCTTTATTTGATAGTGATATTAGAGAGAGACAGGAAATAAGTTAAGATGATCTGTATCAGTCCCACAACAGGTGAACATCCAGGTTTTTTTTTTATTTTACATTCTCAATGTGGAGATCTCGATCTGGAGGTGGTTCCACTGGGACCAGCCCACAAAGCCCTGGGTCAGTTCTCTGTACTCTGTCGTCACCGTCTGTGATGAGGCTGACGATTGCAGAGTCATCAGAGAACTTTTGCAGGTGGCAGTTAGCTGAATTCTATGTGAAATCTGCAGTGTAGAGGGTGAAGAGAAAGGAAGCCAGAACTGTTCCCTGCAGGGCCCCTGTGCTGCAAATCGATCCTGCTCCACAGAACATTTGTGCCCATGTGGTACCATAACTACTCAGTTATTGGGTTGTTGCACTTTATAATGAATATGTAATGTTACAACTTGTACAGCTGATAATCAACTGATGAGCTTTGAATAGATTTAGAGCGTATTTTGAAGGAGGGAGAGAACCTGCATGCAGGGGAGATAGAAAGATTTTTTTTTTTTTCTTTTTTTCAATAAATTATTATCATTATTATTATTTTTTTTTTCTCAATTAAGACAACACAATAAAAATGCATAAATAAAAAAAAAATCAATTAATTAGAAGCTCATCCTAACATGAGTTAAAGAGCAGTTCTCCCTCTAGCACAGAGCACACAGTTAAAGTAAAACACCACTGGGTTAAAAACTCATCAATGCTGTTCATCAGAAGTCCTGTCACAGTCTGCTCCGTTACTTCTTGCCGCCTCATCCCGGTACTTTTCCACACCCCGCCTCCTCTTCACCTCACCAGCCAGCCACTCCCACCTCATCACCTCACCTTGGGCTCAGGCTGCAGCCAATTTGTAATCAAGCCCTTATTTAAGCCTCTCCCAGTCACTCACTCAGTGCCAGATTGTTCTATGTAATGCCAGACTCGCCAGCTATTACCCCCGGACCAATTTCTTGTTACCGACCCTGCCTGTCTTCGCCTTGTCGAGTCCACGGACTACTCACCAGCCTTCTGTTCACTATTCCTGGTTTCCTGTGTGCTTCATTTTGGGTCATACACCTCCCGTGACAAGTCCACTCTTACTCTTGCTTTTATCAACAATAAAACAAATTGTTAGCTCTTGTCCTGCTAAATTGTTCATTTTGTTCTTTCTGCTTTTATGTATCGACAGTTTGGCCTGACCCACAATAAAATTCAGCAGTGCCACTTTTTTGCATTTGGTTTCTGTTGCCAGCTCGAAAAAGGTCTCTGAAAGCGGTCTCCTGACCTCTTGTTCAGTGGAGCCTTGTAGAAGAGCTTCCACACCAGCTTACAGTCTTCTGGTACATTTAGTATTTGTCTCCACACCGTGTCCTTCCTCTCGCTTAGTTTCTCTTTGTGTATGGCCAAAATACAGGGTTTATAAAATGCTTTTCCATTTTGCATGTGGATGTCAGCAGCAGTCTGTGATTTAACCCGTACAGAAAGTCCAGTGAAGTCTATTAGGAATCCAAGGTCAGGAAAAGGATCCCCTGCATCAGGTAAAATAGTCCCGCAGCATCTCTAACTCCTCAGCGTCCAGTCTTTTAATCCTTTCATCCAGAATGCCTCTGTGTTATGGAGTCCAGGCCCTGCAGCATCCACGATCCCCCTCAGTTTAACGACTCCAGCTGTTCGTAGCCTCTCTGTGAGTCCAGGTCTGCTGCCGTCCTGAACATCCAACAGAGCCCCCCCATACCAAAGGCTCCTCCAGGAGCCAGAACAGAGATGCTGTGGGTTCCAGTCTGGTCCATTTAAAAAGTGTCCATGTTTTAAAAAGTCCTTGGTAAAACGGAAGCAAGTCACACAAACTAATAAAACCACAGTTCATTAGAGACAATGAGGCATCTAAACTCAGACCTGCTATCCCCATTAAAATGGTGCTATCTACCGGCCTCCAGACGACATCATCATTTCCTGCCAGGTTCTTCTGTAAAAACAAATCTAAAAGCAAATCAAATCAAGTTTATTTATATAACCCAATATCACAAATTATACATTTGTCTCAGTGGGCTTTACAGACTGTACAGGATACGACCCTCTCTGTCCTTAGACCCTCGCAGCGCAC
This sequence comes from Bovichtus variegatus, assembly GCA_943593645.1. NCBI lineage: Eukaryota > Metazoa > Chordata > Actinopteri > Perciformes > Bovichtidae > Bovichtus > Bovichtus variegatus. The sequence goes on from CALSCE010010967.1 coordinate 72,699, forward strand.
AAGGAAAAACTCCCTAAAAGAAACCCCACAATTAAAGGGGGAAACATGTTCTAAACCTCAGAGAAAGACAGAAGAGGATCCCTCTCCCAGGACGGACAGACTGTAATAGGTGACGTGTGTATAGAACAAACAACATAGTTAAAAATACAATAGACAAACTATGCGACAGAAAACATGATGCGATCGTATATTAAAAAGATGGATCCAGGGGGATGTCAATAAAGGCTCCTGGTGTCAGGCAGGACCAGGGCAACAGGTGCAGCCACGATTCATGATCCAGACGTAACCTTTAATAGTGGCAACCTGCCAGATGAGAGACACAGAGACTCCGGGGATGATGCCCCGGATGGTGAGTTAGTAACCTGCATTTAAGGGACATGAATGCATATCAATAGAGAGGGAGAGGAGGAGAGCAAGAAAGATAGGGAAAGGAGGAGAGTAGTGAGTCCCCCGACAGTCTAAGCCTGAGCCAGCCCTAACTATAAGCTTTATCAAAGAGGAAAGTCTTTAGCCTGCTCTTAAATGTGGAGATGGGGTCTGCCTCCTGAACACACACTGGGAGCTGGTTCCACAGTAGAGGAGCTTGATAGCTGAAGGTTCTGGCTCTCATTGTACTTTTAGAGACTCGAGGAACCACAAGTAACCCTGCACTCTGGGAGCGCAATGCTCTAGTTGGTTTATAAGGTACTATGAGATCTTTAAGATAAACTGGAGCCTGACCATTAACCACTTTGTAGGTCAGGAGAAGGATTTAAAATTATATTCTGTATTTTACCAAGAGCCAGTGCAGAGCAGCTAATACAGGAGTAATATGATCTTGTTTCTTAGTTCTTGTCAATACTCGTGCCGCAACATTTTGAATCAACTGAAAAGCAGCGGTCTGGCTCTCCTTACCTCCTCCTTTGCTGGTAACCTGGTTCTGATCTCTGGCAGTAGGCTGGGTCCGGGTGCTGTAAAGAACACGGTGCTGATCCTGTCCCACTTGTGGAACTCTCCCGTCCACACCCAGGTAAAATGACAATTGAGAGAGAACCTTTAATTTACAAAATATTTAATTTTTCAGTCCAACCTTTTCAGGCAAACAAAACATTTCAAATGGCTGGGCTTCTCCTCTCAGTCGTGGTCTTCACCACCGAGGCCCAGCCTACTGCCAAAATCAGAACCAGGTCACCAGCCTGCTTATATTGTGTTGCTAATTACCTGATTATGTCCAGCTGTCTGATCCCCAGCTGAGCCTCGCCAGGAGGCGGCGCCGTGACCACACCCCACTGCCCCACAGACCATTAATAAAAGTGTGAACAATGTGCAACATTGATTCAACTAAATGTGTATACAACATGCCGAACATCGAGCAGCCCTGTCTAAACCCCCAGGTACCTTAAAGGGGTTGCACAGACCACCATTTATCGTAAGCACACTCTCAATGTCCTCATTCATCACCTTTATCTGCCCGATGAAACCAGGGCTGAGGCCGAACCTCTCTAGCACTTTCCATAGGTAACGTTGCTCAACCAGGTCAAAAGCCTTTTCCTGATCCAAGGAAACCAGACCAGTGTAGAAGTCCAATAAACCAGAGACTTCCAAAGTATCCCGAATTAATGACACATTGTCAACAATTGATCTGCTGGTGACACTGTAGGTCTGGGTCTCTCTTTGATCACATTGGACATTTGTCTTCCTCTGCTGCATTGATGACAGATAGAAAAGAGTTCACTGCAATGATGCCATGGAGGGCCCTCCAGTGTATATCTGTGTGTCTCTTGGAGAGAGGAGAGTTTTCCCTGAGGCCTCCTTGAGGGAGGCAGGGTGTGCAGGCTCCAAAAGAAGACCATAACACTCTTTAAAATCTGTTGCCAGGAAAATGGCCTTCTTTATTCATTATGAGTGTGCCGTCAGAGAAAGATTTTAAAAGCTGCCATTCATGTCCTGTGAGTTTTTTCTTCCAGTGATCCAAAACTTTCCTCGTAATCCTTGTGGACCTTAGTCCCATGTGAGCAGCCAGTCCAGTGGGTTCGTCCAGCCCAGGTGCGATCAGATCCACCTACTGCCCCAGAGTCTAGGCCCCCGCAGTCTTCAGCTGTGTGGACAGAGCTGCTCCTCCCCAGCTGGGGTAATCCAGCAGGATCCCAGGTAGGACCAGCTCCTGTAGTAGTGCAGGGAGTTCGCCTGCTCCTGTCTCTGTCTCCTCAGCATGTTCCACACGATGAAAACACTCTGGCAAAACTAGTAGAGATAATGTGTTCATGATGTGTGTGTTCATTAAAGACTAATTAAAATCCATCTATGACCGATGAAGCTGCTATGCACCTCTGGATTATCTGACCACTCACTCTTAAAGAGGTCTATATAGAAACCGACAGCAGACTTCCTAATCTGAGACGGATCTGAGACACGACCGATGATCTTTCTTTGTCCATTTTTCTGCTCCAACCCAAAGAAGAATCGAGAGATGTTCTTGAAGCGTGACCTGACCAGAGCCCCCCCTGTGACGCCCAGCAGGTTGACTGTGGTCCACTTTTTGGTTTTGAAGGAGTCTAAATGCCCTCGATCTCCTGTAGAAGCTGCTAAAGACTGTATTTCTTCTACCTTTCTCTCGAGATCCTTCATAGGTCGGGCTAAGTCTGTGCGAGTGAATTACTATCAAAGTTGTCTAATTTAGGTTTTCCCAAAATCCCACCACTGCTGAATGCGGGTAAAGGCAGGTCTGCTCTCTCTCTGTGGGAAAACCTAAAGAAATTTAAAGCAGTTCTGAAAGCCTGGTCATTTAAAAGGGCAGTGTCATGGTCTATGTGTTTTCCCACTTCCTGTTTTATTTTGTAAAGTTCTCTCCCCTTGTGTCTTGTTTAGTTTTACTTCCTATCAGTGTGTCTCGTCTGTCATGTGTCTGTGTGTATATATTCCTGTCTTGTTTCATTGTTCCTTGTTGGTTCATCGTCTATGACTCCCATGTCTTTCTTCTCCGTGTTTCCTTGTGTTTCCCCATGTTTCCTCGTGTTTCCTCGTTCCAGCCTGGTTTGTGTTTACAGTTTTTGCTTTTGCCTGTTTGTTTGTAGTTCATTGTTTTTTGTAAGCTTTTTTATAATAAAGCTCTCTTTTTGTTAAACGACCGTCTGTTATCTGCATTTGGGTCCTCCCAGTTACCTTACCTCCTTGTAAGATCGTTACAGGCAGTGTTAAAATACCAATAGACGCTCTTGAAATTAAATTTTTTTATAAGAACGGAGCAGGAGACTAGACAATGATCATAAAAACCCACAGGCTGAATAAAACACCTTTTTAAAAACATTTAAATGGTGTTTTAGAACAATAGAAGTGGTCCAGTCTGGCCAGAGATAAAAAGTTGTCCCTTGAATAACTCCAAGTGTAGTCTGTGATTACTGTTAAAAACTCATCATCTGACATATCCTCATCCAAATACTCATCACCCACTGACACATTATCGTTCATGTTTTCATTTTCTTCAGTAATTATATATTCTGTATTCTCATGTTTTATTTTCGTTTAATCATGGAACTGGAGCTGGCTGGTGCACCAAAACCTCCAGGACTGGAGGAACCAGAGCCGGACCCGCCACGAGCAGACCCCCGCCCACAGCCGTAGCAGAAGGCCACAGTGCTCCAACCTTCTCGGTGCAGGAGCGGATCATGTGGCCTCAGCTCCACATCCGAAACATTTCAGAATTTCAGTTGAAACAAAAACGTATAACTATAAACTTCCACTTTGAAAGAGAAAGAGAGGTTCACATCACTTTTGTTGTCTTTTAGGATAATAAACCTGTCAGAGCGAGATACAGAGAGAGCGAGAGGAGATTTAGATTTTTAAAAAAACATTTAATTTTTTTCATATTTTTCATCTTTACAAACCGTTAGAAAAACATGTGCAAAGTCTGTGTGTACAATACTAACACATCACCTGGTGAAACAAGCTAATGTTACCTGTTAGCTCAATACAACAGATCACACAACACAGCTCAGTGAATAAAAACATATCAACACATGTAGATGTATAACAGTATAGCAGTTCTATGCTTACTATGCCGTGTAAAGTTAATGTATAATAAATAATATACTATGCCCACTGGAAGTTCAGTTCATGAATGGAAAAGCTTCTTAGCT
>CALSCE010010967.1:82978-99138 GCA_943593645.1 Bovichtus variegatus
TGTGTGTGTGTGTGTGTGTGTGTGTGTGTGTGTGTGTGTGTGTGTGTTGCAGACTCTCTGAACGAGGCGCTGAAGGCTATCAGTGTGAGTACTGAGCTGATTGAGGAGGAGCTCAAGCCTCATTTGGACACATTGCTGGCTGCTCTTTTGGAAAAGCGTAAGTCATGTAACGCACCTTACACACACACACGCACACACACACATGTCAATGAGTCTTCTGGGGATGTCTTGGTGCTAACCCATGCCCTATAAGGGCAGGTTGCACACTGTTTGGATCCATTTTAGTCTCTGCAGTTCTATTATTTGGGTTGGTGGGAGGGTACTACACATGTACATAAATACTTAAATGCGTGGACAGTCCTACAGTGCTTGTGGAAAATAGTGTACAGTTCAACGACTACGTAGGTGGCTTAATTAAAAACCATCAAAAGTGCCATGGACACTCCCCCCTGCTTCTCACTTGTCTGATCTACCCTGTTGTTTCTTTCATAAATTCTTATCCATGTCTTCATTTTCAAGGTAGAATATACAGTCTGACGGCACCCAAGCAGAGCTCAAAATGACAAAACGTGACTCGCACTTAATTCCTTGTTCTGGTATAGCCTTACAGAAATGTTGCAGGTCTGCTCATCACTTTGCAAAGTACCCCAGCGCTTTTTCAGACATGTGACCAAATTGTAAAATTGCCATGACATAGCCTCTATGTAACAAGGTACATGTCTGAAAGGTGCTTCACATTAGCTTCGATTGCGTGCAATTGAATACTCGGGTGGTACAATTTTCCTGTTAGACTGTCACATATATATGTATATATATATGTATATTGGGTGAAAGTGAAAGTCAGATGGTGACCGTAGAGAAAAGGTCAGGAGGCCACCACAATACCTCTGTGACAGTGTCTGTTTCAATGCAACCACTAGAAGTCGTCAAAGACTCACATACTTTCGGACTTGAAGTCAAATCTGGGCTTTACTGTGTAAACTAAAAACTATTAGTCAAAACTAACTTTGCATATTTCTAGTATGTGCTGAGATTGGATATCCTGTCATAATTTTCATTCTGAACAAATGAACGCGTGTCCACAGAGAAGGATGCTGCTGTTGAGATTGCCACAAGTGGGATTCTACCCTCACTGGCTCAGGCCTTACGGAGCAGAAGCCCCCTGAGCTGCCAGGTGGCTCTGGTGGTGGCAGAGATGGCCAGAGAAGGTAGGATACTGCTACAGGTGTTATAACGTCTTCTTGTCTTGGATAACATAAAACAAAATAACATTTGTGATGTTTCAGCTACAAATAAAACACAAATGTGCAAATGTGTTTTTAATATTTTAAATGATTACTACACCAGTATGATATGGTTCAGCAGCCATTAGGCCCAAATGTTGTTGACAAAAGGTCTATTTAGGAGCTGGTTTGGAACTTTGGATTATATCACATGATCTTCCTCTTCAGATGCAGTTTACCCAGTTGTCATGGAATTGTATGGCTCAGAGAAACAACAGGCTTGAACCCAGAAGCACAACTTACAGAGTGACAGGTTGAGATCAAAGTTCATGTTTACTTGAATCAAAAGACAGGTCAAAACCAGGTAACCAGTCAGAACAGGCACACGTATCCAGATAGAAGCAGGCAGGTAGAAGCAGGCAGGCATTCACTAACACTGGAACGATAGAGCAGATGCAAACTACACAAACTGACAAAGTGAGGGTGGGAGTGGGCCCATATATATACTGAGAGACTGATGAAGGAAATGGGAAGCATGTGAGCAGGTGGGTAACTGCAGGGCAGGGAGTCAGGTGACTGAATGAGATGGGAAATGGGAAAGAATAATCACAACTGAGAAAGACATTGTGACACAAAGCTCCATTTTTCTGAGGACTTCTCACCCATGCTGCCCAAATATTATTTGACACAAAGCTGGATGCTGTTTCTTGTTTCTTGTCTTTTGTGAGTTATTAGAGGGAAAGAAAAGGTTGTTTCTTCTTTGTCCCTTGACTAACTTTTCCACAAGGTTCATGTTGCTATTGTTTACACCAGGACTAATCCACACTGAGGCTGAATTACAGAAAAATGTTGAATATATGTAAGTAAAAAGATAAACAATACAGTTAAATTGAATGCACATCCATGCTTCATCCCAGCTGGGTGTGATCTAACATACAACAGAGATTCAAGGGACTTGCACTTTTCTCGGGGCATTTCAAGAGGTTAAACACTTTCCTTGTGTCTTGTAGCTGCAGTCAGGGAACCGTGCATTGAGGCAGGACTGGTGAAGGTGCTGGTTCCCCATCTGAACAGCAATAACCAGGAGATGCTGCTGAACACTGGCAGGGCCATCGGACGCATCTGCTTTGAAAACTGTGAGTTGGTGTGACACTGCTGGATGTACAGTGTGTTTATGAGGCAGAGACTGTGTTCTTTTAGCTTACATAGACAGCTTTACATAGGTACGTATATGGCTTATGATTCCCAAATGTGAAATCTTCACATCTTCTATCTTTTTTAAATTTGATCTCAATTAAATGTGATAATTTGTATTCAGTTGTCATTTCCATATCAGTTACGTGATTATAGTTACAGCAAACCTGTGAGACCATGAAATGAAATAATGACCTTGAAGTTAAAGTTAAAAACAAACAATAATGAAACAGTGTGTCATATATGTCACTTTAACCATGATCACTTCTTTCTCTCTCTCTCTCTCTCTCTTTCTCTCTCTTTGAGCCAGCATACCAACAGAACCAGTTAGTGCAGAGCGGTGTTATCCCCAGACTGGTGTCCATTATCAGGGAGTATCCAGAGAACGACCCCCTGGTCAACGTCTGCCTGCTGGCCCTCTGTAACCTGGCTGACATGGGTGATTATTTAGTAACTGTATTTATGTTAGCATTTCATTAATAATTATCTGTGATTTGTGATTTGTTTAGACATGTCCCTCACAGCCACAGGGTCATGTTCTCTGTCTATTCTCATGGCTTTTCCTCGTCAGTCATATAAAAAATATATAAAACACAGACTCACAGGTACAAAGGTCCAGTAAATGCTGTTTGTCTACAGAGCCAAGAGAAGAACCAACAAACAAACAGATCTGACTTTATTTTTCATTTTATCATAGAAGAAGAAAAACAATGAGCCAGAGCATATACAGTGATGTCACCAGAATACATGAATCAAAGCTTGTCCTAAAAGAAGGGAGGCCATTATTAATAACCGTTACAAAAAGCTGATGTGTTAAATTGGCTGTAGATCTCAGATGTTTGATCACTGAAACTAGTAGTCAGGATAATTAGTCACCTGCACACAGTCTATAGTTATAGAGCCCTATGTTTGCAGACTCTGCGAGGGATGCCCTGGCAGAGCTGGGTGTGGCAGATGTGCTGACGTTTCAGCTGAAACGGGCGCCTGATGGTGAACGCCGACATGTCATCCTGGAAATACTGGGTTCACTGGGCGAGAGCGGTAAGAGCTGCAGGATGCTTCAGGAAGGATGCTAGGAAAGGGAGGACTTGATGCCTAGATCCATTTTTAAACCTCTTATGTAAGGATTAATAAAGTCAGGCTTTATCATGAGCCATCAGAGATTATCCCTAGTGTTTATACCAAGGTAGCCAACCCTTTTATATCTCTGGTTGTGTTAGTTAGGCTATTGTGGGCAATAATCAATCAATCAATCAATCAGTGGTCAAATTTATCAGAGCTGTTGTGCTGGGAGTGTACTATGGCCAAATGCCCTGCATGATGAGACAAATTTCAAATAAAAATATTCACCGGTGCAGCTTTAGCATCGCTGCTTATGTAAGTCAAGGGTTGTATGGTGTATAATGAATTAAGGCTCAGTACCATCTACTATATGGTTTTGTCTTTTGTTTGGAAGATAATGTAACCAGTAATAATAATCCGATAAATTGTGCTGGACCACCAGATGCACTGAAGCTGCAGTTTGCAGAGTCAGGAGTACCAGAGGCTTTATCAGAGATGATTAGGGGTTTGGAGGGAGGTTCTGACCCCCACGACCTCTGCAGCATCAAGATCGCCTCCAACCTCATTGTGTCTCTGCTTTTAGGAGGTGAGTGATGCAGCTGAATGTTTGTGTAGACAGCAACAACTCTGTCTCAGTGTACGTATCTGCTTCCTTATTTGCCTTTGTTGGTCTTTCTGACAGTCTTTCACCTGATCTAAGTAATGAGACGATGTTTTGCATGTTCAGTGAAGGAAATAATTATTTGATTATTTGCCGATTTTCTAAGTTTGTCCAGTGACAAAGAAATGTACAATCTATAATTTTAATGGTAGGTTTATTTTAACAGTGAGAGACAGAATATAAAAAAAAAAAAATCCAGAAAATCACATTATATAAAAGATATAAATTGATTTGCATTTGATTGAAATAAGTATTTGATCCCCTACCAACTAGCAAGAATTGTGGCTCCCACAGACGGGTTAGATTAGTCCCCCTCGCTCTAAAAAAGTACTCCTAATCTCAACTCGTTACCTGTATAAAAAACACCTGTCCACAAAATCATTCGATCAGATTCCAACCTCTCCACCATGGGCAAGACCAAAGAGCTTGCCTAAGGACGTCAGGGACAAGATTGTAGACCTGCACAAGGCTGGAATGGGCTACAAGACCATCGGCAAGCAGCTTGGTGAGAAAGAGACAACTGTCGGTGCAATAATTCGAAAGTGGAAGAAACACAAAATGACCATCAATTGCCCTCGGTCTGGGTCTCCAGGCAAGATCTCATCTCGTGGGGTATCGATGATCATGAGAAAGGTGAGGGATCAGCCCAGAACTACACGGGAGGAGCTTGTTAATGATCTCAAGGCAGCTGGGACCACAGTTACCAAGAAAACCATTGGTAATACACTACGCAGTAATGGTTTAAAATCCTGCAGCGCCCGCAAGGTCCCCCTGCTCAAGAACGCACATTTACAGGCCCGTCGGAAGTTTGCCAATGAACACCTGAATGATTCAGAGGAGGCTTGGGAGAAGGTGATGTGGTCAGATGAGACCAAAATCGAGCTCTTTGGCATCAACTCGACTCACCGTGTTTGGAGGAAGAGAAATGCTGACTATGACCCCAAGAACACCACCCCCACCGTCAAGCATGGAGGTGGAAACATTATGCTTTTGGGGTGTTTCTCTGCTAAGGGGACAGGACAACTTCACCGCATCGAGGGGAATATGGACGGGGCCACGTACCAAGAAATCTTGGGCGACAACCTCCTTCCCTCAGCCAGGACACTGAAATTGGGTCGTGGATGGGTCTTCCAGCACGACAATGACCCAAAACATACTGCCAAGGCAACCAAGAAGTGGCTCAAGAAGAAGCACATTAAGGTCATGGAGTGGCCAGTCTCCAGACCTTAACCCCAGAGAAAATCTGTGGAGGGAGCTGAAGCTTCGAGTTGCCAAGCGACAGCCTTGGAACCTTAAGGATTTGGAGAAGATCTGCAAAGAGGAGTGGACCAAAATCCCTCCTGAGATGTGCACAAACCTGGTGACAAACTACAAGAAATGTTTGACCTCTGTGCTTGCCAACAAGGGTTTCTTCACCAAGTCATGTTTTGCGAGGGGATCAAATACTTATTTCACTCAATCAAATGCAAATCAATTTATATCTTTTATATAATGTGATTTTTTATATTATATTATGTCTCTCACTGTTAAAATAAACCTATGAAAAAAATGATAGACCGCTCATTTCTTTGTCAGTGGACAAACTTCCAAAATCGGCAAGGGATCAAATAATTATTTCCTTCACTGATTATTCAGCTGGGACACTGTTGTCCTGTCCTTTATCATTGCATTCAGACAGTATGCACATATGTGCTGTTGTCATTAGCTGCCATCTAAAGAAAGAGACAGAACATGACGTGACATAACAAACAGCATTATGACTTTTTTTATTTATATTTATTTCATAGTGTGACCCTTCGGGATGCAGTGTGTCACAGACAGACCATAATGTCTCAGAAATTTCTGACGCCTGTGCAGCAGTGTTGTTTTATTAATGATTTGATATATTATTATACAGAGGTGTGTGTGTGTGTGTGTGTGTGTGTGTGTGTGTGTGTGTGTGTGTGTGTGTGTGTGTGTGTGTGTGTGTGTCAGATGAGTCCATGCAAAAGTGTTTTGGTGAGGGATCAGGTCTGGTGTATCAGGATGTTCTGTCCTGGCTGCAAAGCTCCAACACGCAGCTGCAGCTGTCTGGAGCCCTGGCCATCGCCAACTTCGCCAGGAACGGTGAGATATTTTTCAGAAAAGAACACAGATCTCTGTGACATCACCCACAGGTTCAAGAAGGCACATTCCCTGTCATCAGTGCCATCCATATTTACTACCTGCTCAGCAGCAAACAGCAGACAGACACAGTTAGAGACCAGCTGCTGGACATCGTGAAACATTTAGCAGCTGAAGCGATAGAGAATTCTCTCAGGGTTTGGTAGAGAATAAGAACAGCTAAAAGAGAGAGAACATTAGACTGATATTCATCAGGTGGACACAAAGACTCCTAATTAATGATCATGTTGAACAGAAACTGCTGGATGTAAATATACAACTGTTTGCTAACAAGTTCACCATATCAACGTATGGTGTGATCATATGTCAGAGTTGTATTTACAGCTTGTTTTGCTGCCACCAAGTGGCCAAAAAAATCATTTATTTAAGATTTAATATCTTCTCATGGAATTATCCTCAAAGGTAGCAACAAGACACACTTTGGAAGTGATATTAACTATTGAGTCCTTAACTTCTTATAGAAAAATAATCTTCATTTCATACTCCAAGGGAGATTTTGTGGGTTTTCCCATTGATGCCAATACAGCTTTCTTGGAACTGGATTACCAACGAGACAATGCCAGTAACTGCTCAGCCAGAAGGTTGCATCGACTGGTCGTGGAAATTAAATTGAATTGAAAATTTGTTTGTGAGCATGTACAAGTAAAAAAGGTCTAACATGTCTGTTCCTATGTATTATACACCTTTGTGCTTACAGTACATTTGCAAATTCCTAATTCAATGTGTGTAAAATGAATTTGAACACACAGCAAAAATCTTGGAACGGGTCTTCCTCACAGTATAAGGAAGCTATGCTTGAGACACTTCAGTTTAATCTGCATGTTGTCTTTGAAATACAGTTCAACTTTAATAATCAAATGTTTAGATGAAATGTTTGCCAATTTTCAAATAATACAATATTACTTGTAATGTGATAATTATATTACATTATGGGATTTTAAGTAGTATACGTGATGTAATACAGAAGGTGTGTTGGCCTGCTGTGTTTCTGTCAGACAGTAACTGTGTGAAGATGCTGGACCTCGGTGTGGTTCCTCACATCCTGACCTTGTTGGAGCAACATGTTGACGAAGGAGACGTGTCTGTTCAACACGCTGGACTGAGCGCGCTCAGAAACCTGGCCATTCCTGGTACTGATAAAAGAAAAACAGTAAAGATATGTATGCTCCTTTGACCAAACATCAAAGAAATTACTTGAAAGTTTAATACTGAAACTGAGTCATCTACATGTTTACACCAAGAAACATCAGAAAAAACTGCTTCAACCTACTGACACAAGTCAGATGGGCAAATGTCAGGAAAATAAAATCACCAAAACTGTTAACATATTTGTATAGGTGTAAAATGTCTTTAATTTTATCATTTAAATGATATTTTAAATGACAGGGATGCTCTGTGTCTTTCAGCCACTAACAAAGTGCGGATGCTGGAGGACGGCGTGACTGAGAGGATAAAGACCCTGCTGCGCTCTGACATGCCGCCAGTTCAGTTCAAACTGCTGGGTACACTACGCATGATGGTGGATGGACAAGGTGAGCACAGCTGTTAGCAACCAGTAATTAATAGTAGCATGAGATATGATTCTTCTTGTCTCAATTAGCACTACAATCGGAACACATTCTCCCTTTGGACAGATTGCCATTCTTCCAGAGAATGAACCCTTAGACAGTCCATGTCCCTCAAGTATCTAACAGGCAGATTCCCACAACAGACAAATAAACAGACATTAACACAACACAGCATACAAACAGTGAGACAATTACGACAATTCACAACAACAATGAGAGGTCTGATTATTATGATTATTCCTTTATTACCCCCACTATGTCTTTTTGCTTTATGTCATCTTTTAATCATTTATTACTCCTCCCCTACTTAAGAGGACTTGTGGCTGGCCAGCTGGGAGGGCAGCCATGGGTCCCACTTTGAACAGAATTACCTTTAGATTTTTTACTTATTTCATCCATTCCCCTGGATCCATTTACATTCTCCCTTGTCCATTTATCCAGTCCAAACTGTTTGTTTAGCACATTTATGGTCGATACATTCAATATAATATTATTCCTCTAGCACCATCCTCATATTTTCCACTCTAGTGTAAGATGATTTTACCCCTGGTGGCCATATTTCCTAATGGTTTTTAATTTGACACCTTCTCTATGAATTTTTTTTAATGTATTTTCTCTTTTCTATGCTACGATGTGTGTGTTAGAAGAGGCAGCTTTGGTGCTGGGGAGAGACACTGTGCTGCTGGCTCGGGTCATGGAGTGGTGTGAAGCCAAAGACCATGCAGGAGTCCGAGGAGAATCCAGTCGCCTCTTGGCTGCTCTCATCAGACACAGCCGCAGTACTGTGAGGCTATTTGTTGTGCTCTGACAGTTAATCACAAAGTCTCTCTTCTTGGTAATCATAGCCAGTCGTAATGACAGAATATGTGCATGTGCTGAACATGTCACTTCATCTCTCTGACAGGAAGTTGTCCATGCTGTAGCCAAAGCAGATGGGGTTCGACACCTTATCTCCATGGCAACAAGTGAACATGTCATCATGCAGAACGAGGCTCTGGTTGCCCTGGCGATAGCATCTGCCATTGACATTGGTAAAGCAATTTCAGAGACTGTGTAAAGGTTCTGGGACCAAATGTTATACATACCCATGAAATGTACAGTTTTTGTATTTTATCATTTCTATTTCCTTGTTCAGACACAGGGTTTGTAACTAGCTGGACAGTTTTTTGTCACACATGGAAATATAGAACACTGCTCTTCTCTGAATGTGGCCTTGTCCGTCACACTTTCTGAAACAGTGAAATACAAAGCATGTTCTGTCATTCATAGGGATGATGAGAGGATTTGGTGTATGCAGTATGCTGCAGGTGCATCTACTCCATCTGTGTTCTGCACAGACACACTTTTCATCTGGTTTGGTGTTGTGTTGAACTTGGTGAAGCTGCTCTGTTTAAACATTTCAGCCACAGAGTAAAAGAAGTCAGGCAAATTGTATGTAAGTTGTTTAATTCCAACTAATATGAAGAGGAAGAATGGCGTGCTACTGTGTGTGAGTAATAATCAGCGCCACACTGGTTGGACAGCTGAGCCTCAGGCTAACCAGGGCTTATTTTTAGCCCAGGACTAAGAATAAACATACTGTATGTATAATGCTCAACGGCCATGTCCCACTACTATAATGGATTATGCAGAAGCAAAGAACCACCCGATACAAAGATAGCACAAGATAAGATAGAAATGAATTTTTTACACAATTAAGCTAAAAAGGAAGAAAAGAAAAAAAACTCAACTGTTTGCTTGTAAAGTATCAAGAGAACACAAACAAAAGGGAATGCAAAAGCTACTTAACAAACTTAAAAAAACTACTACACACATGGCCACAGGGCCACTGTAGAGATTACACTACAAATAGAGCGACGTACAAATACAGCCACATGCAATCAATGCGCTACACAAAGGACTAAACAGGACCGGACTAACCACCTCAAACTACTAACGAGATAGATAGAAGAGACAAATTAATGAAGACACCACATCTTCATTCAGTAATGCATTCATGTGTGTGTGTGTGTGTGTGTGTGTGTGTGTGTGTGTGTGTGTGTGTCACAGAGTCTATGAAGGATCCGTTCAGGGAGGCGGAGTTGTTGCCCATGCTGAAGAAGATGTTGGAAGATCCTATAGGGGCAATCGAAGTCAAGTTCAGTGCTTTAGGTCTCATCTGCAGCCTCGCTAACTCCAGTATGTGTTTGATTTCACGACACACATTCACAGATATTCTGTTCCACCACAAAATACAAGATGTTTTATCATGTTTTTCAGCAATATCTGTGCAATCTATAGGGGTCACATTAAGTTCTTGAACAGTTCAGCTTCTAGCTTAATGTCCCAAATAATCATAGAATATATGTAGCCACACAGCAAGTAGGGGACATAAATGATTAAATGTGGACACCTAACTAGGATGACGCAATGCAAATTTTAATCTTGCTGTAAACTTGGACTGGAAGTCCCTGTTTCTTTGGCTACTGGCATTTATTTTATTATTTTAGCTTCTAGCACCACAGACGCCTGAACAGGGTGCACCAGCCAATAAAACCATCAAAGGTCACCATCATCAGGTATTTATGGATGACTTTCATTACCAATAGGAAACAATTTAGCTTTCTTAGTTGTAAACTTAAGTGGTGACCCCAATGCACAAGGCTCTTCAACTGCAGTTTGTCTATTGCCCACTGGAGGGAAGGCACCAAAAAAAGGTCTCATTATATTGAAGCTTCTTGAAAAAGCTATGTGCCCAAAAATTAATTTGAATCATATTATATGATCTTTTTTTTAATTTATAATTGAGAATAAATATTTTACAAATACTTTTTATACACTTTAAATGAAGCATTGTTGGCAGTTTGACTTTAAGTTCCTTGTCAAAACGAAGGTTAAAGGTTCAATGTGTAGTTCCGAGCCACCTGCTGCAAATAGAGGCAGTACTTCACCTCTAAACTGGCTCCATACAATCTAAATTCATAAATCATCATCATCAGTTATTAAAAAAACAAATATAGTATGTTAACCTGTTTATATTGTAATTGTAGTAGTTTGATATATATATTGTATTCTAAGTTTGAGAGTATTATAGTATATTCTTTATATTGTGTATTGTATTCTACAGATATATATCTCTCTTCTAGTGGATACATTTACTGTGTATTTTTATGCCTGCCTGCCTGCCTGTCTGTCTGTCTGACACACAGACTCAAGGTGAAACCAATAGATAAAAGTATAAATTGTCTCACTCAAACAAGCTGAGGACATGCAACTAAATTTGCAGGAGAGACCACTATTAGTTGCAATCCATCTCACACTTTTCTCTCTTCTTCTTTCCATCCTTGTTTGCTGTAGGTGTGATGAAGGTGGAATTGATCTCTGTGAATATGAAGGAAAGCCTCAGTAAACTGACAGATCACAGCAGCAGTAAACTTGCCACGCAGGCCAGCTCCATACTGGCCACTCTAGGTGACACCAGCTAAACCAGCACACTGCAGCAACACAGGATCTCATCTGCTGTATGGATCCATCCAGCTTACTCAACTTTAATTCAAATGATCTTACTGCACAGATACTGCTAAATATTGAAATATCTTCAAAAAGTGTCTCCTGTTGTATGCCAATAATTACTAATTAATGTCTAGCAGGCCTAGGAACTGAAGGGTTCATCAATTAGGAGCATGAATGTGCTCAACATTTTCCATGACAATCTACCAGACAGATTATGAGACGCAATGCGCAAAGTTGACATCTTGGACTGAGGGTGGAGTAAAGGCCGTGACACACCGAGCCAATATTAGCCGTCGGTCAATGTCTGGCTGTCGGTGAGCGTCTGTCAGCCTTTGTTTTTGCAGTGTATCCCACACTGTTGGCACTTTTCGGCCCTGCGACAGTCTCCGTCCCTCATTCAGCATGTTGAATCGGCGGCGGAGACTGTCGGCAAAAGAATTCACTCTGATTGGCTGTTGAGCTTCAGCTAATCAGTGCATGAGAAGAAAAACAGACGTGAGGAAAACAAATGACTAAAGTTAACACACAGAGGGTCTTTTCATGTTTCATCTTCATCTCATCTGATCATTCATAAGAACATGGCCATCTGGAATGAAGATAAGTGGTGAGCGAGAGTGATGTGAAAATGGTCTTCAAACGCTGCTTAATTTTAAGTTGTGTATCTTC
This sequence comes from Bovichtus variegatus, assembly GCA_943593645.1. Taxonomy (NCBI): domain Eukaryota; kingdom Metazoa; phylum Chordata; class Actinopteri; order Perciformes; family Bovichtidae; genus Bovichtus; species Bovichtus variegatus. The sequence goes on from CALSCE010010967.1 coordinate 95,008, forward strand.
ACAACGGCTTGTATATTTACAGTCATAGGTCTTCCGCTTTCCCTTTTTTAATGACAAATACAGACTACCGCCACCTGCTGTTATGGAGAGTTATTTCCTCTCACGCAGGCGCAGAAAGTACGTGCTGTTGCGCAACAGTCAACTCCGTTCCCACTTGTTCTTTTATGACGGTTTGGTGTGTCTGGGCCTTTAGAGGAAAGTTCCCGAGTGTCCAAAATGGAAAGGGTTTGTGTCTGGGGAGCACGACTGTACTCAGTAACCTGTCCATTATTTTGACATTTCTTGTAGGACTATACAAATGTGCAGTAAATGCAGCATTAGTGATGGCAGTAGAGGAAAGGTCAGGGGGTCTGCAAAATCAAAGGGATTTATCATCTGGTGATCATGAATATCCACAGAAAATGTTATTGATAATCCAGTTTTAAGTTTTGAAAATACCTTGTAAATGAACAAAAAGTTGATAAAAAAAAAAAATAATGACAATTACTTCCCATTTAACAATGGCACGAAAAGGGAAGGAGGAAACCAAAATATAGTCTTCACATTAATCTGTGGAGACCAAATGTCACTGTAATCTGGCCTGTAGGTGTTGTGGTATCTTGCTCTGGTCCAAAGTGGACTGTGGATGGACAGATGGACTGATGGACTGATGGACTGATGGACTGACCTCACCTTCACTAGTGGAGGGTCAAGAATATTAGGGCAAACGATTTAATCGTATGAGATGTAAGCCCATGTTAACCATTTGGTATACACTGCACTGTGCTACATCAAACTTTAAATGCTGATATCTATTTCTTTAATACAGGCTCAGATGCAAGTATATGGCACAAAGAGTTCAGAGTATCAAAAAATTCTGAAATGTACTACATTGTATGGAAAGTGCACACGAAGAGACAAACTGACTGAAAAACGTGTTTTTCTTTTTCTGAAAGGTGAAATATGTGACAAAATTTAAGTAATTCATCTTATAGTCTCTATCAGTGCATGGGGTTTGCTCTGTTGTCATGGAGATGGTTCAATTGCCATCACGTGACCAACACATGGAACTTAATTTTAAAAGATGTATACAAAATACCTATGAAAGTTTAAAAAAATCTGTGCAGCAATATTGTTTGAGTTAAAATATTTTAAATTAATTTGAGTTTTAATTTCTTCAGTTACGAATTAAGTCAGTGGCTAAGATTATTGATTATTGATTATTGATCAAACTGAATGTACAGCGCTTCAGCTTTCTTTCTCACTCTCTTTGCAAATCGATTGTGTAAAATTGGCTTTAAGACTGAAGTATTTTTTACAGGCTGAAACCTGGTCGAGATGACCAAAGACTTCTTCACCAGAATCTTTACTACATAACCAAAAACAACCACCATCAAAGCACTTCAAACAACACTGTCCGCTTATTAATTCACCGCTATCATTCTGAATAACAAACAGAGCTATTAATGGAGCCACATTAACAAGCAAAAAATCTACATGGCCTTTAGGCATGAACACTGACTTGAAACATCAGGATTTTAGTTTTAAAACCACTTGTTGTCATGTGGTTAAAGAAAGAACTAATAAGATAACTTATTAGAAAGAACCAATCAGCAAATGCTTGAAGCATTAGTTTTTTACTTATTCCTTAATTCTATAACCTCTCATGATCTGTTATGATGAGCAGGTGAAAGGACTTGTTGCAGCAGTTAGATCATGAAGGAGACTTAGACTGGGTTTGCTGACTCTGAAGGCGAATATTTGCTTTATATTTTGGTCTCAATGTGATGAGGATCTGTTATTGCACAGGCAGTAGCCCTCAGCCACTGGTTATCATACTGCCTGCACACGTGGCTCCAGCGTAGCAGCAATATCCACGGCTAACACTTCTCTAAAGAAAGCTTCCTGTTTTATGATACAGCGCAAACACAACGGAGAGAAGTGAGTTTTCTATCTCACAGAGGAACCCTCGAAGCACAATGAGAAGAAGACACATGCACAACATATCTGAACTGTAACCATTAAACATTTGAACATACGGTATACTATAATTCTATTGAATAGCAGTGTAACAGTGCACTAAGCAATGCAGTGTACATTAAGAGTTGAGTATCCATAGGAAAGGGTGAGCATGTGTGTTCTATACAACATAAAGTGAATAATCATGCAGTGGACATGAGGCAACGGTTTTACTCTAATCTTTTATGTAATATCTGTATTGACATATATTCTGTATACATAACTAGATATCACGAAACATTTTGAAAAAATCTGTATATTTTTCATGGAGGAAATATTTGACATTGTCTGAGCTTTGTTGTAGAAAGAGCAGAATAAAGTTATGCAATGTCTTCCCCCAAATGCTGTCTGTTCATCTGTTTTCTCTTTCATTTTCCTAATATATTGACATACAGTATATATTAGGGTGAGGCTGACTCATAGATCAATAATAATTTGCCTCAGCTGATCATGATCAATGCCTTTAAATAAAGACAACCACTTAACCGCACATTAGTGATGAAGTCCCAACCTAATCAACACCGGTGCAGTCTGTATTCCTGTGAAGCTGAGGACATGATGACACGTTCTTCTCTCTTCCTCAGGTGGCTGCAGGTGAGATGAAAAGGTATGGTAATCAACACTGTACATTACTTTTAGATCATCCTTATTGATCCTGAAATTATCAAATACATCAATCAAATTCAAAACATGATTAAGCCACTTGACATGCACTTCAGTAACCAGGTTATAGTATCATAAGAAGAATGACTTCTGCACTCATCTGATGTCTTCAACATCTAGGGAGCCAGTTTCCATAATCAGTGCAGGGGATTAGAAAGATAGGTTTCTGCTGGAGAACGACAATATGTAGTGTAGCATGTGTTATACACACAGCTAGCTCTGTGATTATAGGTCTACGCATAAAGATCATGGAAGCAACCTCTTCACTTCATGGATCTACCATCCGATACAGGAGGTGGCGGTATGCTCCTTTTACGTTGGTTTGCGATACACAATGAATACAAAGAAGAAGAAGAAGAAGAAGAAGAAGAAGAAGAAGAAAGCCGGATGTAAACATGTCGAGTCCGAAGTCTCATCATGACCTATGAGACTCGATAAAGGTGAGAGACAGACTGTGTGCAGCCTATAATTAGCAAGCAGCTAACATATCGCTATTCTTCCCAAAGTGTGTGTGTGTGTACAGCAGTTCTAAGTTGAGGGCAGAGTAACGCTAATGCAGCTGTAACGTTAGCCTTTAAAGTAAGACGGACATGTGAAGCTGGTGTGAAAGTGACGTCCTGTTGTGGCTGTCAGGTCCAACATGACTGAGGTGAGCCGCCAGCAGTGGGGGGAGGCGGCCGGCCGGGGCACTGTGGACCTGTGGGTCCTCCAGTCGTCCCAGGTGCGGGTGGAGGTTCTCAGCCTGGGTGCCATCATCAGGTCTGTGTGTTGCAGAGGGAAAGATGGCCACATGGAAGACGTAGTGCTGGGCTACGATCACCTGGAAGGTAAGAAGGAAAATCATTGCTTTTCTCTGCATAGACTGCATAAAGAAGAATAAAAGTGAATTAGATAACTATTGAAAATGTTGTTTTGTTGTAGCACTCAGATGTCATCAACTTGCATTTGATAGAACAACACTAATGAGGACTGATGTTTCCACAGAGGTCAGAGAGAGTCAGCCAGGAAGAATAACCCGTGTTGTGTTGTCAGGTTATGTGTCAGATAAGCGCTACCTGGGAGCTACGGTGGGCCGTGTGGCCAACAGGATCGCACTGGGACGCTTTGTCGTGGAGGGGAAAGAGTACCGACTAGATATCAATAATGGACCTAATGCACTGCATGGAGGGCTGCGGGGCTTCAATAAGGTAAGACGGTGAGTGAAATGAGCATCCTTCCAGACAGAGAATTTGTCACCAATAATACCCATAATCTATAATCCATCGTTGTGTTGTTTGCTGTACTGTGTTTACTCTCTCTGTGCTACAACATGTTGTTACTGGTGTTGCTCCCACCTGCCCAGAGAAGCAGAGTTTAAGGGAACACTGCACACTAAATGTTGCTTTCTAACTGTGTTTAACAAGAGCACACACCCATCATATATACATATATATACATATGTATGTATGTATGTATGTATGTATGTATGTA
>CALSCE010010967.1:159138-200578 GCA_943593645.1 Bovichtus variegatus
CCAGAACGGAATCCGCATTGTTCCTCTTCAATCTGAGGTTCGACTTTTTTTTTTTTTTTTTCTACCTCAGAAAAAAAGAACTGTCATAATCAAAGCTTTTGCAGAAAGCCATATACAAAGGCTGTGTCCTTTGCCTCATTAAAGGCAAAAAAGCGTAAAAATAAATAAGTAATCCATGATTATTCACTTACAGTGCTGTTACACTGTTAGTCGCTCTTAAATAATGTGAACATCGACACCAATCTGCCAAAAATGTAGGTGTAAATCTATCCAAGAACAACGCGTTCCTTACAAAAGAATGTTGAAAAGAAGGGATGATGTGAAGGATGAGAGAGAGAGCCTGCAGCAGGGAACAGAGAGCTAATGGGGTGGTGAGTGGGAGGGAAAACCTGCTTTTAGCTGGACAGTAAGAGAAAGAGAGCCGGGCTGTGCAGTGGAAGCCAGATTTTTATGTTAAAATTCAGCTGTTTCTTTATTACATTACAAAGTATGGCTGAGAGAAACATGAGTTACTGTACTTAACAAGCCATTCTCACCATACAATAATATAGCGTTAGCAAAGCAGCGGGCAGTCATGGCGAGCTGACATGCTCCACAGATCGATAAAAAATGTACTGATCAGCTAAAGGGTGATCAACCCACACTCTAAGGAAATAGAATTTACTCTCTGGATCCCTCTAATGTGAATTGTGATTAAAGCGAGCCATTGCATAAATTGCTGGACAGCATTCTGCAATGTTAGCTAGCTAAACATGTCTGCAACCAACTTGATTAAACAACGACTCACGCAGTGTTTCCCCTGCAATTGTATAGGCGAGATGCCAGGCCACAGGAACCCCCGGGTCAAACAAATGTTGTTTTAATGGCGGTTAAAAAACAACTGCTCAGGTGTGAATTACACACTAACGTGTGTCGTGTTCTTTTAATTTGAAATGGAGATCTGTAGAAATCAATTCCGGAAAACTTCTCTTCAAGTAAACGATATTTATTTGATGATGATGATATGATGAACATTACAAAAGTACGCAGCTGCGGTCCGTCCTATTTCACCGTTCCACAGACCACATTAAAGTAGTTACTCTGTCTCAAGGATTCACAGGACAAGCCCCGATCTATTGTTTTACAAGATCTTTTATACCCGCCGCCTTTCAGGTATAGTCTTCTCCCATTGGTTGGCTGGGGCCAGGTCCTATTGGCCCCTTGTTGGCATTTAAGCGTGTCCACGCCTCTTAGTGCTTCTCTGCTCCGGTCAGATCTTCAGTCACCCTTTTAAGAAGTGGTGTACCCTTACGTTTTTACAGTTTACAATATTGTATATCATTTCAGTTTATTGGTCATTCTTATGCGCAGTCACTTAATTTAAAAAACATTTAACACTTCTAAATATGAGAAGAATAATAAGGCACATAATAGTTAAACATTCATAATACTTATCAATAAGGATGTAATAAAGGTGCATTGTAACATCTAATACATTAATTTTTATTACACGTGCTGACGGATTTGTGGGGTGTATTTGTGTTTTTGTGAGGAAATCTGCCATGATATTCTGCTACCACATCTTTATGTAAACCCTATTACCACACAAGATTGCACGATGGTTAGAGTGTTAATCTTGTATTTTCTTACACACTGGTTCAAAAAGTATTGTCGTTGGCTTTTGCCCACCAGTAACCACGTGTGGTCCCTTTGTGATGTCAGCTCGCTTACTCCTATAGCATGCTAACCTAATAAGATAAGTCATTTCTGGTATTATCCATACAAATACTTTCATCATTAACATTGTTAATTAAATATCGACTCAATATCTGATTTATACGTTCCATTCAGATAAATGTATTGCTTATTATGCAACATCATTTCCATTAGAATTTGCAAAAATCATGCAAGTACATCAACTTCTGTCTGAACGGGTACGTTTTCAGTCGAAACAGGTGAGTTTTCAGTCTGAAGATGTGTAGAGGTTCTGACGTCAACTTGGTGCTTTTCTAGAGCCAGGACAGGAAATAGTCATGACTTTGGTGAGCTGTAGCGTATCCCTTGTAGTGAGGGAGTAGCAAGCTGATTGACAGTAGCAGAGAGAGTGGACGGATGGATCGTGTATTGGATGTTTTGAGAGGTCAGGAGTTTTTCACTTGGAGCCCTGAAGGCGTGGAAGCAGGAAATTAAGACAGCAAAGTGTTGTTTTCCAGCTTAAATACAGTGCATTCAGTCATAACAGGTCAACTTAATTGTTTGCAAACAATCAAAAACAAACAGGTTAATCTCTGTACACCTCAGTCACTGTCTCTCCTCAACACACACTGTCTCCTCTTCCCCCTCACTTGGCATGGGGGTAGGCATCGAACCCTGACAGTTCATTTAATTTTCTCCAGTCATTGTAGAATCCAGTTGTCGTATCAGGTTTGGTGACCAGCACAATAGGGCTCGCATAGGCACTATGGGACTTCAATAACTCCCAGCTCAAGCACCTTTTTAATTTCTTCTCAAATTGTTTCTGGTACTCTTTTGGATATACAGCGAGATGTGTAGAGCAAGGCTTGGCCGAGAACACATCTTGGTTACGGTCAACAAGCTCCATGCACTCCTGTTACGGCCAATGCCGTCTGCCGTATTACTCTTCCCGGTAGTTCTTGTGTGTGCGTGCATGTTTCTGCCCTATTTGTTATGTTAATTAGGGTGTGTGGCCCCCGAATCCTGGTTGGCCACAGCGCTGCTGCTCTCCTCCCACCTGATGAAGACGGATGTGGATTGGAGGATACCTGTTCCAGCTCTCCAATCCACGTATACACGAGATACACGGTGTGGACCAGGAGCTACAAGTACCTGGCCAGCTCAACAGTGCTGCTGCTGCTGCTGCTGCTGCTGGGGTTGTCAGCACACCTATATACTCTGTTTGTTCTGAGCCTATAAACGCATTCTGCCTTTTGAGTATTCGTAATATTCATCAAACTTAGAATGTGATTTTGTTCAGAGTTTCTTTGTAGAGCACGCTAGGTGTTTCGGTGTGTTTTCTGTGTTTTGTCTACATTTCGTGTTACGTAAGTATTTAGTTTTCACCCCGCTATTCAAGAGGTGTCTTGATTGGGGTTTGTTTTCGTTTGTTTGGCTGGAATGCCTTATTGCTCTTATGTTAAGAGCCCTCCTTTTGTTCTCTTCATTTCATCTCCATAAATTCATCTCCATTTAGTTGTCCATGTTTTCCTTATACTGTCAATAAATAGCTTTGTTAACCTTTACTTTTCATCTGGTTTTATGTTGCTCCCTTGTCCCTTCTCGAGCCGAGTCGTAACAAATCCTGACGTTGCTGGGGTGACGACTCTGGGCTGATCTGTATGTCTCTTGGTAGTGCTCGTTAGTCTTTGTGGGGTGTACAACTTAATAGAACCTCTGCCGAGTGCCATTTCTTCAACAGGTTCAAATGGTTAGTCTGTTCAAGTTTTCTCCTTCCTGGTTGCTCTACCCTGTAGTTCACTTCTGCCACTCTTTCAATGATCTCATATGGCCTCTGCCAAGTTGCTAAAAACTTGCACTCAACAGTGTGTGCCAGTATCAGAACCCGGTCCCCTGGCTTGAACTCTCTAGGCTGCGCAGGGCGGTTGTAGGACACGAGCTGTTCCTTTTGAGCTTTTTCCATATGTTCTCTGACAATAGGATAAATGGTAGCCTGTTTCTCCCAAGATTCTTTAGCTAGGTCAAGAAGCCCCCTGGTTTTGTGAGAATACAGGAGCTCAAAGGGTTAGCCGCAAACATCGGTGAGGGAAAGAACTGGTCCCAGTTGCGCAAACCTAGAAACCTAGAATATACTAATGCCTTTGAGCACTTTTGGGTAGGGGACCCACAATGTCTGACCCAATCCTTTCAAAGGGGACTTCAATAATTGGGAGTGGGATCAGGAGATTTATAAATGAGGGCCGGGGGGCAGTGAACCAGCATTCTCAACAACTTTGGCCATCATTTTCAACTTCTTTGTTGATGCCCTGCCAAATAACTGCTGTAATATTTTGTCTTTTTCCACTTCTAGATGTGCCCTGAGAAGCTGTGTATGGGTCAGTTGTAAAACTGTGGTGGGGAAAGCTTTAGGCACTAACAACTGCTCAGTTACCTCATCTCTTACTTTTATCATCTGGTACAGTAGCCCCTTCTTCACAGCAAATTGAGGGTCAATTAAATCACTCCCCTGCCCTTGGTCCACACCCTCTAGTACTTGTACATACTGTAAAGCATCTATCAATCTAGGATCATTATCTGAGAAAGACCATACTGGACTTAAAGTAGGGGGGGGGTCTGTCTGCTGCCTGGCTGGTATCCTAAGATGATGACGGCTGGTTGTTTCCTGGTTATTTAGCTTCACAGGGAAAATAAAAACTGGGTGTTCTGTACCTTCCATCAAGGAAGCATAGAGGTGTGTAAGCAGGCTACCAGAGGATTCCGCTGTGGGCATTAGTTCATTCACTTTGTCTCATTTCCTATGAAATATGCCACATCTGTAGCTTCTCCTGGCTTCCCTGTCCAGGATTCGTCTTCTTTGCTCTTGCTCAGCCTGATACAGTCCCTGTATATTAAACTGCCTGGTTGTGTTACCTTGGGTGGGTTTTTAGGGCTGTGGATGAGGATTTGCTTGACGTCCTTGATGGATAGTTTGCTTTTCTGTCCTCATGCCGAGCCCTTCATTAGTAGCCTGGAACTGTTCAACTGCCCCCACTAAGGCACTAGCTGTAACAGGAGCAATATATTTGCCTCATAGGGTAGGGCACGTAATTATTGATCCACAACAATGGCTTCAACTATGGCTGCTGCAGAGTTTTTATCAGGATGAAGCCACTTCTTTGTAATACAAATCAGCTCATGCATCTGTGTATGGGGGGTAGGTAATGACTAAAACCTAAATGATGGAAAGTCCTGTTCTACTCACTATTTCCTGCTTCAGGATGTCATAGTTATTACCTACTGTAGTGTAGTATCCAAGTCTTAAAAAGCTTTATTTGACTCCCCGCCAGGAACAGGTATAGAATACAGACCCACTGGTCTTTAGGTTATTTTTCTCTTGTTGCAATAGTCTCAAATGCATGAAAACAGGCCTTTGGATCATGGGTGGGTCCCATTTTAGGGATAAAATCAGTGGACCAGTTTATGGGGTTGGTGACTACTTGAGTTCCTCATTTGATTTTCTTTGCTCCACCGAAAGAGCCTGGCTAGTCTCTATTTGGTTGCTTTGAACCAGCATCTTCAACATTTCCTCGATTCCATTCTCACTGTTTCTTTATTGTGCAAAGCGAATAGTCAAATTACTGATGGACCTTCGTTCTCACCCACCCCTCCTATTTAGCATTCTCCAGAGGTTGGAAGGTTTTCTCTTGGAGCACTGGAGGCATGGGTGCAGGAAAGGAAGACAGCAAATTGTTGTTTTCCAACTTAAATTCAGTGTATTCAGTCTTATCATAACAGGTCTTATCATAACTGGGTTTTGTTACTGTGCAATACAATCACGTGCAATACGTATGTGCAATATATCTCTTTTTACTATGTATTATTGTTACTACTGGCTGCTAGAGTATTACTCTCACATGTTCACTTAATCTATTATGTTAACCTGCCACTTACTTACCACAGTTGTTGTGTTTTTTGTACTTATGCATTTGTACTTAACCTTTTATCTGCACTGTCCCTTTGCTGTTGTAGCGATGTAAATTTCCCCGCTGTGGGAAGAATAAAGGTTTTCTGATTCTGATTTTCTGAGGTCCACTTAATTCTTTGCAGACAAACTAAAACAAACAGGTATTAAATTAAATTTCTAGCTGTCTACTTGGATACATAACTAAAAAACCCTGTTCCTCTCTATACCTCACTCATTGTCTAACTTCCCCCTTTTAGCTCCCTCACTATGGCAATCAGCTTATATGGTTCAGTTGGGCAGCAACAATTGTCCTGACGGTACTGCTGACTATGGGTTTCGCAGTTTTTTACTGAATGACATGATGGTTTGTATTCCTTGTTGCATCCATCGGAAGGTAATGTATCTCCCCTCTATGATACTATCTCTCATGGCATCACAATGTTTTGAATCGCATTCGAGCAGCCACGTCAATCAACCAAATGTTTGTTGTATGAACTTCCATCCACACCATGGGTCCAAACTGCCAAACAGGAAGTGAGTGCTTCCAATGGGCTTTATAGTGGATGGAGTATTTTTGTATATTTGTTTTTTTACATAGAATTGTTATTTTATTGTTGTGATTGATTATGCATTAACTTTGTTTTGTCTGTAGGAGGAAATGACCAAGAACTTTTTCAACACAGTTAATATAATAGACCTTTGGAAATGCATGCACTCAACTCTACGAAAATAATCTTTTCTCTCAACCACACAATTCCATTTCCAGAAATTATTATTTTTTCATAGATTCTAAATTACTTTTTAGAAGTAAATATGTTTATTATGAGGATTGTTATTGATTGTTTTGTCTGATAGTTGACATTTTAGTGGGGCATTAACATTCCTCAATAGACATTATACAAATCCATTTTTGAAGCTTGTGAAGGCATGATGACAAGCTTGGCAAACACCTGTCAACTCGCACTCTGATCCCCTCAGCGTCGCTGCACCTCTCTGGCTCATAGTAACAAGGCAGGGTCAGTAGGTTTTTGTCTGATTTCACACAAACAAAGTCTTGGTTTCAGAATATTAAACTATTATCGCTGAATTCAGATAATAAAAACAACTTTGAAGCTTGTAAAGGTATGATGACAAGCGGAGAACAGAGCAACTTAATGGCAGATGCATTACAATAGCCAGGTTATGTTGTGTGTGTTCTCTTGGGAAATACACTCACACACACACACACTTTCTATGGCGCGACAATCCTTGTCCTCCATGCTACTAGCTTAGAAATTAGTTAGCCTAATCAATAACACTATTGTTATATTGATGGACCTGCACGTGAGAACGAGCATGCACGTTGGAATGATTGTGCATGTGAGTGCCTTTGTTCAATGGATTGACGTGTTCAAGTGACAAAGGGAGAACAGGTGTGTGTGTGTGTGTGTGTGTGTGTGTGCGTGCGTGCGTGCGTGTGCGCGCGTGTTTTTGCAAACAATTTAGCAGCATGTCATCAGTCATCATTCCGTCGCTGGCTGTCACGGTGGTGTCCAGATAATGATGTGGGCTTCTAGATAATTGTTGGACTTTCTGGGGAACTACTGGTCTGATTAGGAGAGACGTCATTCATCCTACTTTGGAAGGAGCGGATCTCATATCTAGTAATATTAGTCTAAGTTTATTAGTGGATCTAATCCATGACAACCTGGAGTTGAGACCAGGAGGCAGAGTTGCTGTCTTACACACTTCTCTGTGCTTCCATCTGGGCAGTCACCCACTCAAATCCCCACAGTGACTGTGTCTGCCCCACGACCACTGAAATCAATAAAATCAATAGTAAACAGAAGAGGAATTATACATAAAAACCTAATGAAAATTAACACCACCACTGCAAAAGTGCAACTGAATAGAAAAATGTAATGAATTTAATACATTTTACATCAGGTCTTTGTCATCTAAAGCTGGATTAGTAAATGATTTAATATCAGATAATCAGACAGATTTATTTTGTCTCACTGAAATCTGGCTGAGACATGAAGAAGATGTCAGTCTAAATGAATCCACTCCACCTAGTCATATTAATACTCATGTTCCTCGAGGCCGAGGCGGTGGAGCTGCAGCCATATTCTACACAAGCCTATTAATCAATCAATCCTAAACCTAAACTAAACTAACTAAAAACTAAAGTCAAGAAAACTCTAAAGGAAATGGCGTTCTACCAAACTGGAAGAATCACGTTTAGTCTGGCTAGATAATCTTAAAACGTATAAGAAGGCTCTCCGTAAGGCCAGAGCAGCTTATTACTCTTCATTAATAGAAGAAAATAAGAACAACCCCAGGTTTCTTTTCAGCACTGTACCCAGGCTGACAGAGAGCCACAGCTCTACTGAGCCTTCAATTCCTATATCGCTCAGTAGTGACGACTTCATGAGGTTCTTTAACCATAAAATTATAATTATTAGAGGCAAAATTAATCACCTCCTGCCCTCAATCGGTAATGACTTAACTTCTAATACAGGAGCCTTAAAAACTGTTGTAACACCTGAAATATATCTAGACTGCTTTTCTCCGATCAACCTTAACCAACTAACTTCAACAATTTCTTCGTCTAAACCATCAACCTGTCTCTTAGGCCCGATTCCAACTAAGTTGCTTAAAGAAGTTTTACCCTTAATTAACACCTCGTTATTAAATATGATAAATATGTCTCTATTATCTGGCTATGTAACAGAATCCTTTAAAGTAGCTGTAATAAAACCTTTTCTTAAAAAGCCCAGTCTTGATCCAGAGGTTTTAGCCAACTATAGGCCGATATCTAACCTTCCATTTCTAAAATCCTTGAGAAAGCAGTCGCAAAACAGTTGTGTGATTTTCTACATAACAATAGTTTATTTGAGGTTTTTCAATCTGGATTTAGAGTTCATCATAGCACAGAGACGGCACTGGTGAAAGTTACCAATGACCTTCTATTGGCATCAGACAAAGGACTTGTCTCTGTTCTTGTCTTGTTAGAGCTCAGTGCTGCTTTTGACACTGTTGACCAGGACATTCTGCTGCAGAGACTGGAACGTTTCACTGGCATAGCAGGAACCGCACTGAGCTGGTTTAAATCCTATTTATCTGAGCGATCTCAGTTTGTACGTGTTAACGATGAATCCTCCATGCAAGCCAAAGTCAGTCATGGTGTCCCGCAAGGTTCTGTACTTGGACCTATTCTATTCACCTTATATAGGCTTTCTTTAGGCAATATTATAAGGAACCACACTAAATGTTCATTGTTATATGGATGACACCCAATTATATCTATCAATCAAGCCAGATGAAACCAATCAATTATCTAAACTTCAAGCATGTCTTAAAGACATAAAAACTTGGATCTTAAAGATCTCATAGTACCTTATAAACCAACTAGAGCATTGCGCTCCCGAGTGCAGGGTTACTTGTGGTTCCTAAAGTCTCTAAAAGTACAATGGGAGCCAGAGCCTTCAGCTATCAAGCTCCTCTACTGTGGAACCAGCTCTTAGTGTGTGTTCAGGAGACAGACACCCTCTCCACATTTAAGAGCAGGCTAAAGACTTTCCTCTTTGATAAAGCTTATAGTTAGGGCTGGCTCAGGTTTGTCTTGGACCAGCTCCTAGTTATGCTGCTATAGGCTTAGACTGCTGGGGGATTTACACCTCTCTCCTCTCTCCTCCTCCTCTCCCCATCTCTCTCTCCTCCTCTCCCTCTCTATCTGTTTGAATTAATTTCCCTTAAACGCATCCTACTAATTCATCATTAGAGTTTCTGTCTATATTGGGTTATTGGGTTCTACAAACAGATTTGATATGAAGTCTAGATTAATTTGTTTTATAGTTCATGATTCATTTGAATAAATACCTCATAATTTACTACAAAATTGATGCAAATTTAATTCAACACCCTGTGTTGCAGAATGACAATAAATGATCCTTGAATCCTCGTCCAAATCAACTAAATATTGAAGTGAGCTTTGTTTGGTGCAGTGAGAGCCTTGTTTGCTCAGGGTGATAAACAACAGAAAAACAGAGTATAGCAAAGCAAAGTTCATCCCTGTTCATTTCTATGGCAGTAATTCCCAACTGTGCTACACGTATCACTGATGGTATGCAAGCTTCACTTGGTGGTAAGCAAGAGTTTTGCTGAAAGACCTAACAATTGCACTCTAACTGGTCTTTAACTGATAACCAACATTTTTTGTAATTTAATTGTACTTTATACAGACAACAGTTATTTATTACTTATAGACATCACATTACAAAGATGTAAACATTTGTTGTTAATCATTTTAATACTGGACGTGACATCTGACATAGCATAAACTGTTAACATAAACGCGAGCTAAACTCAGTCGTATGAGGACCCTTTAGTCGTTAAATGGCTATAAGGTCCAAAAAACATTTGAGAAGCAAGTGACAACGCTGGCCTTGACTGTACAGTCAGACAAACCTTTCAATTCTGAGGAGGAGCCAAAGACAGCAGATGAGCTAAAATGAAAAAGACCAGCTACATGGGATTTACCGTTACAAGGCCAGTGGAACAGCGAAGGCTGTATATAGTTCTTTCATCTTGCACCTTTTGTTTATTGTCGGAAATCCTACAAACTCCTACTGCATTCCCAGCTTCAGTACCCTCACTTCTTTTGTCTGCCAATGCTACACCTTGGCAAAGCGCTGCTGGCAGGGTTTGTGACAATGTCATGTTCTTTTGACCTTTTGCAAGGCCCCCACAGCAACTTTAATTTAGAAAAACTTTTTTTTAAAGTATCTTTCTCCTCCATTTCAATCTCAGAGTACATCACAATGCTTCATTAAATGTCAAAACCAGAATGTGTTCTTCTATCCCCAGACACTACAGGGGTTTGGTCACCTTTTTCATCTCTCTTGGGTTTGCAGGCCTGAGAAGTGTTGTACTGTCTTCATATTCTATGCAACATAATTTTAGGTGTATGCTCTGGTTCTTAACAGTGGCAGTGATTAAAGTGTGTGTGTGTGTGTGTGTGTGAGTGTGTGTGTGTGTGTGTGAGTGAATCACACCCTTTTGAAAGTATTAAGTGAGAGGATCATTTTAACATCTCATCTTTCAGCTACAGTCTTGTCCAACAGGCCGAGCTGCCTGAAAGTTGATCTGCATTACAGTGTCAGTGTGAAAACAGGCTGCGTGGGAAAAAACAGACACAGAGGAAGATTAAGTGTGTATGCAGGCTTAGACAGGAAGGAACAGGAAATGACTCTGGCATATTGCATTATTCCATTTTTGATTCTACTCCCAGGCCACACACGGACACAAATAGATACTTACACATGCATGTAGAAACATGCATGCATAACACAACAGGCTTGTTCAAATGCTGTGACCTTGTGACAGATCGGTGTCACACAAGTGTGTTATTTGATTCACTGACTAACTTGCATGTTGAATGATAGACAAGCTGATATTATATTGCGTGGCACTTAGTAGTTTTAAAGGACCAGGCTGGCAGTATTTAAAATTGTTCTTGTTGTCGAAAAAAATCCACCTTCACTTTAAAGGCCAGAAATAATATGGAGCAGCAAGCAATGGAGAAATCCACAAAAGAGCTTTAGCACATTCAAAAGCATGCTGCCTATCAGCTGTCCAGACAAATGGCTCATTTGGACTACACAAACTTGTAAGAGGGTGTGTTAATGTGGCACAGGTGGGATTTCTTTGCATAAAGTAAGTGTCATTTACTTTTATTTTATTCCTGTAAGTTCCAAAGAAATGAGAAGAGATTGGAACAGGAACTCAAAACAGAAATTCACTATCTCGAACGGGAAATACTTGCCAATTTTGTATCCCAGGCGTGTCCCCAATTATATTACAAACCCACATAGTAAGGAATAGGGAGTAACAAAACTAGACAAAATAAAGTTATGATCATAAACCCAAACCCTTATCAACACAAAAGCAACTCTCCCCAACGGGTCTTCCTGGCAATGAGTTAAAAATAGTTGTTGATACAAAACACAGGTAACAGTTATTTAAAATAATTAATTGATTATTTGAAATTTAACAACAAAACCACTACCTTCTGATGGTAACCTGATAACAACATACAAAAGAGCTGAGAGTGCTAAGACCTGCCAACTCTTCCAATAAAAGTAGCTAGCACTCGTTCCAAAAGTCACTAAAAGTCACCAGATGACATCATGTGCTTATTTGCATAAAGCTTAGTGGTTGTGTTGTTGCAGCGATAGAGAGATCACCTAAAGCCATACTGTAAGAGGGAGATGGAGAAATGTTGAGCCAAGGAACCCAGATAAGCAGAAACAGTTGTGAGAACATTTAAGCAGTAGTGAAAGCAGACTGGAAGCATTAGAAGCTTTTTATTACTTGTAAACATAAAATACATTCAAGTTAGGCAACATAATGTCAGGCAGAAAATAACTTTCACGAACCTTATGACTTTGCTAATGTTAGCTAGCTATGCTAATGTTGTTAGCAAACTAATGTTAGTCTAACAACAGGGGAAAAAAGGCAAAAAGCTTAATCTAGGCTAATCATTTCAGTTAACGTTATCCAACTTTAAAAGTTACTGATATATCAAAACATTAAGGTTATATTGTTTACCTTCTTGTTATTGGTGGATGAATCAACTGTAAAAGGCTGAATATCGTGGAATTTGCCAAAAGTCGACATGTTGGTGTCATTAATGAGCACGCTCCTTCGCTCTCTGTGCGTTGTTGTTTTAGGGCAGTGGTGCCCACACTTTTTCAGCTTGGGAGCTACTTTTAAAATGACCAAGTCAAAATGATCTACCTACATTAAAAATGCTAAACTTATATTTATTTATATTGTGGCAAGCACCACGGGAAGCGAATGGATAGAGAACACCAACGAGTCAGAGACGGGAGTACGTTTTATGTTGTCCTGTGCCACATACACCGCGAGACCCCAGGTACAACTTTTATTACCAGGAAACTACCACCCGTTAACCACAACACACCGGGGGTCCCCCCCTCCGGGACATAACTCTCACCCATGGTGACAAAACACACAAAACATGAACACGCATAATTAAACAACACCATTCACGGACAAGTCTGCGCACACATCAACAACAACAGAACATCACAAATCGTCCAAATAACCACAAAACCCGAACATCCCCACAAACCCCCATAATCCCTCAGGCCTCTACATTACCCGCGTGGCTATATGGCGGCCATAAATGTAGAGACTGGCTCGAGTAAAGCAAAGTCTTGAAAGCGTTTGTCAAACTCTGACACAATTGTCCCAATCTGATCTGTGTAACGCGCACTGTCAAGTTGCGCACAAGCCTTCCTTTGCGTCTCCAGCTCTGACGCGAGGTTTTGGAAGTTCCCCAAATCATGGCGCTGCAGCTTCGAGGACAAATGTTGCAATTTTCGTTTGAAAGCATTAACTGAGCTAATCATATTGACCACGGTTTTGTCTTTTCCTTGCAGCTCTAAATTAAGGTCATTCAACATGTTGGTCAGATCGGTTAAAAATGCCACGTCTAGCAGCCACTGGTCGTCATTTAGTTGGTTGTATTCTGCATGTTTAGTGACAAGGAGAAACTCTTTTATCTCCAGACAGAGCTCTCGAAATCTCTGCAGGAATTTCCCCCTACTAAGCCATCTCACATCAGTGTGTAGCAACAACTCAGAATGGTCGCAGTCAGCCTTCTCCAGATGCGAACGGAACAGTCGTCTTTGAAGAGATCTGGCTCGAATAGAACAGGCGATCTTCATTGCCACATCCATTATCTCTTTCATGTTAAGCATTTTTGCGCATAATGCTTGTTGGTGTATTATGCAGTGATAATTGAGGAAGTCGGGGAAAGCATCGTCCTCCCTGCACTTGGCAATAAATCCATTCGAGCGGCCAACCATTGCGGGCGCACCGTCCGTAGTGATTGACACCAATTTGCACAGAGGGAGCTGGGTCTTCTCGATGAAGTGTTTGAAAGACTGAAAAATGTCATCTCCCCGCGTGTTCTTTCATCGGCAGTATTGTTAACATCTCCTCTTTTGCAGTCATATCTGTAAACACCATCTGAATAAAAATGCACAACTGAGCTGTATCACTTACGTCCAATTGCAGTGAGAAACAATCACAATAACAATAACAATAACAATGTTAGAAAATATGAGATCTCAGACTGGCTGACCTGTACGTCAATCAAGTGGCAAATGCCATAGTGAGGATGGATGATAGGCTAACTTTTAATTAAATTATTTTTTTTTTTCAATGCCATGCAATCTACCCACACTATCTTTGCGATCGACCGATCGACGTACTGGGCACCCCTGTTTTAGGGGCTCAGCTCATCCTCCACTTGCTGGGCGCTCGCAAATCTGCGCTTGAGCGCTATGTGTGAACTCCTCAAAGATGCAAGTCTATTATAGGGTACCCATTCCTCAGTCTTCCAGGGCTCCACAGATGCATCGAAGCTATCTAGCAGACTTATTATATTGACCTGTCGGGGCGCTACAGCCAATCAGAGGTCAAGACACGTGTTGAGGGAAAACCTGGGGGAGGGGTCGCCTCTTAGTTACTCAAAAACTGAGGTATTCCACACTAACAGCTACATTTAGAGCACTTCATTTGAAAAGGAAAAAAGAAGGGATGGAATGTTTTAGGAATTTCACTGCATTAAAGCATTTTATTTGATAAAAAAAATTAATTGTGCAATCTTGTGTTACATTAGATACATTTATTAATTTTTTTAATATTTTCTTATTGTTGAAAATGTATTCATCCACCACATGATTAAACACTCTTTCTAATGACGAATTTTCTTTTTTTTTATGAATTTGAGAAAAATGAAAACAGATTTCAGGCTCTGGATGGCCTTGATTTGGAAACACTTTTCTCAATAGAATTTTTTCCAAACAACTTTCTTCCAAATAAATAGTCCCCATGGAAATAATTGACGGTGTCTTATACAATAAGCGATGTTGCTTCAATACTATGAGCAACACAAATTCAATTCCATTCATCTCCACAGTGTTGGGTTGGAGGCAGAAATCTCAAGAGACCTGGACAAATAAAACCAAAAGTGAGATACCACTAGAGGGAAGTGAGAGGTCTTTTGTTGTTGCTGAGAGGAACAGACCCCTGAAAAGTGCATAGTTTCTTCTTCTTCTTCTTGTTTACCGTACCTGTCAAGGAAGATCTAACGAAAATATGCTTTTGAGTTGCAATGTTGGAATTTTAGGATCCAACATTTTTTACCCATACAGTTGTTTCAATTTGAACAGTTTTTTTTTCTGTCCCTCACAGGTCTCCTGAAGGTTTAAAAATTAAAATTATCACACCAAATAATAAAAGGCAGTACACATTATACATGAATTTCCTTTTTATGCATGTATTTCCTGTGTTATAATTCAATAAAAAACAAAAGGAGAGTTTTAATTTTAGGAAATCCCTTTTTTCATGCCATGTTAAAATTAAATCACAAAACAGTAAAAACAAAGTATAGAGGTGTATTCCAAACTGCAAGACAATGAATCACAAATCTGTCTAAATGTACAGTCAGTAGTACTGTGCCTACCAGCCCATGTAAATTGTTTTAATATGAAAGGTTATCTGTTGCAGCTCTCACCAAGCTCCATCCAGGGTTCCCCACCAGCCTGTGTTTGAACAGTTTATTGTTTTTCATTTTTCATTGACAAAGCATTTCCATTTAGATAAAAGAAAAAGCAAATTTTTACCCCCAATGAAAACTAATGACCGTGCTTTGCAATTAGTTTTGGCAGGTTAAAGCTGCTCTTTTCTGGACTACACTAAAATGCAAAACACCTCTTCACTTTGTTTTCTGAGTTGTGATTTGTTTGAAGGTGGCATGGAAAATTCAAGACAAAAAGTTAAATAATTGTTCTTTTAACATATTTTTTAATTATAACACAAAAGAAATGTATGTAAATGCATAGATTAAAAGTACTTTAATTTAACAATATGTATTGAATTTCGCTTTATTGTTTTGTTTGATTTTCTTTCATTTTGCCATTTTAAATCTTTCATACATCCCCCAAATTTATGGGAGGTCAATACAAAATGAATAGAGTACTATACCCCTTTATTTTTTCCACATCTAAGAATAATGCACCCTTAGAAATTCAGTCATCATACCATCAGCAACATTCCACTAATCTTTAGAGATAAATGTGTGTGATCAATCAATGCGCCAACTACAGCTACCTTTGTCACTTACAAACGTGGCTTGACCTTTGTTGTTCCTTGCTGTAACAATGTTCAAAGAGCTTTTAGCAAAGTTAGCGCATATAAGGTCAATTGATTCCTTGTTTAATGATGCAGCAAATATCCTCTCATACTGACACTGTCTCTCTCCCTTCCTCTCTCTTTTCCTACGCTCTGCAATTTTCAGTGTGCCTCCTCTGTTTTTATCTAGCTCACCATTCCCCTCTATGATCCTTCTTTGCACTCCTCTGCAGAGCATGGCGAGCTTTCTGTTGACGCATCGACACCGGCCAATCACACACTGTATCTGCAAGGTGCAGGACCCGACAGGCCAATAGGAGAACAGCACGGGGCGGGATGTGTCCAGTCCACTCACACCTCCACACAACGAAAATCACTGGCGCTAGAGAGTGATTACTGAGAGACAGGGACCAAGAGTGGAGCTGCGACACGGGGACACAAGGAGACACAGACAGATACACGGAGGCTGATAACGAGGGGACACCACGGGATAATTGCGGGACATGGACGAGTCAGTTTGAGCAGCTCTCCATCAGGTCCACCGCAGCCTGAGCATGTCGACGGTAGAAGGAGCTGGCCAGCGCGAGGAAGGGGAGTACGGAAGGGCGGCAAAGCGGCTGAAAACGGAGGAGAGGGAGACGGAGACGGAGGCGGAGGAGAGAGATGAGAGAGAGGAGAGAGAGGAGGGGGAAGAGGAGCTGGAGGAGGGGGAGGATTCGGACTCCAGCTCTCTGCCCGGTAACGTAGAGTCAGCGGTGGACAACCGGGCCCGTTGGAGCACCAGCCAATACGGAGCAGGACGGAAGGTAAGGAGAGCAAAAAATATGATCTAATGTTACCGTTACCCTGCAGCACAGCATCACATACGTCCGCGTGCGTTCGTGCGTGCGCGCCCATGTGTTTGCTGTCGCTGTCATTCTGTTAGTGAGTGAGCTTCTCCACCTGTGACACACAGCATGCAGGCTACAATGTAAGAGCAAGTGGCTAACATGCAACAATGTATGCAATCAAACCTCAACGATCAACTGAGAGGAAACGATTACACTGATAAACTTAGAATTGGAAATGATGTTCTATGTCTTACATTTTTAAAGAGGTTCTTATTTTCCTCAAGTATAAAAGATAATACATCTATTTAGTCAGGTTTTGGCTCAGTTAGACTATTTGGGGTTAAAGTTACTCTCCCTGATTTTGTTACACTGCAGTTACCTGTATGATGAGATGAGATCTCTTCCCAGCTCACTGTGAACTGTGTTGAGCTTTATGACACCAACATGGAAGGGTTACTGTACCATCTTACTGGCACACATTCGGAGGCCCTCGGGGGCCCTAACCAGAGCCTCTGTTTGGAGGAATATTGAGTATTTGCTAATCTTGAGCCCAAACTGAAATTTATATTAAATTACCCATTTAGTTTATTTTTAGCAACCTAACACACCTGCACATTACATACGTAGGCTCTAGTTAGCCCATATTATGATGAGTAAAACAATAATGTTAAACGTGTTTGACCGTTTGAAAACACAAAAGCTCTGCTTTAAAATTACAATCTCGAAGATCTCTGTTTCCTTCTCTTTGGTGGCAGCTATGGTGATAAGGTGATGGTGGTGATTCTTTGTTTGTTTGGCCATAGTAACCGTATAATTGCATTGCTAGCTGAGACCTGAACAAACAGCATGCTGCTTCACACCCAGGTGAGTGAAGAGCGAGATTGTTGCACATTTGTTTGAAACAGGCAAATATGCAACAGAAGAAGTACAGATACAACTATTTCTCTTTGTGTGTCTGCCAGGCTCTCATAATGTGGTCCTTACAGTTGGCCTGGCTCTGTCCAACCTTCAAAATATGCCTACTAACATCTATATGTGCAATTGTTAAAGCTCACAAATGAACACAATATATTTCATGTATGTAACTTCAGAGGTAACACTATCATTTATTATATACACGGTAAAATACATATACTCTTTCTTTGTTGTTTATTTATGAAAGTTTAAAAAAAATAAAAATAAAATGACTGCCAGCCTTGTCATTAACAGTATAGAAGCAGAAGAAGGATAATTTCTAAGGTTATCAGTTGGGCTGATTGTTCTGTTGCTGGATTGGGCTGCATGACTGTAGAGGACATCCAAGGTTGTGGAAGTGGAATTTAAAAAGCAGACCAGATCTTTCTCTTGACCTCATTGGCCTAGCAGTATAACCTGAGCTGATCCACTGGTCACTGTAAGACAACAAATGAAAAGTATTGTGACATCACTACCATGTGTTGAGCCTATCAGCCAAAGATATTTCCAGACTCTGGGTTGGATCTACTGGATCCAAGATAAACCTCATTCTCTCTGCTGTCAGCAGCATTCATCAAGTGTCAAAGCACTGTCCAAATTTAGTTTTTGACAAATTGTATCATTTCAAAAATGCCCTCATAAACTAATGAATAAATATTTGACTTCAGAGTTTTGTGGAAATGTTCAATGTAATCCTGTTCAGGATGAACTTGACTATGAATATGTTAGATCTGAAATAAAACACATTGAAAACAAGAAGAAAAATGTTTCAGCCATTGATGTTGGATTTCTTTCAGTCAGCTGTTTTGGAAGTGCAGAGAAAGGACAAATACAC
This sequence comes from Bovichtus variegatus, assembly GCA_943593645.1. NCBI lineage: Eukaryota > Metazoa > Chordata > Actinopteri > Perciformes > Bovichtidae > Bovichtus > Bovichtus variegatus. The sequence goes on from CALSCE010010967.1 coordinate 177,584, forward strand.
CAAATGGTGCAGCTAAAAACAATTTGGTGCATTTAATAAAAAAAATGTAAATGCAGCAGTGCATGTAGAAAGAAAAAGATATTATGAGCTCTGTGCGTTGCCTTTGACACAACAGGTCACATGACCCTTCTGGCCGACCTGCCACTGTGTGAACATTATTCTATAGCTGCTCAGCTTCTGGGTCAGGTTTAATCTGTGGTCTGAGGCTAGGGTTATAAAATAAAAAAATAACCTAAAATAGGCCAGTGCAGATAGTGCTGTCTTTAAATATGAGTTCATGTTTTCGGTTTCACTAGGGGAAGGCCTGTGATAAAAGGAAGTCACAAAAATGCATTAATGTTGTTAATGTGATTAAATAAATTCAGTGATTATTTGATTCCATTTGATTTTTATCATCTATCACCACTTTCTATTAGAATGTATCATTTTAACATCCTAGGTGTCATTCATGGTGAGACACATAAAATAGTAAGTAACAGAGAAGGATGACAGAGAAGTGAAACCCTGATGAAATTGCTTGTGAACTTTGTCTTGTGACTTGATACACTTAAAGCTAATTTGGTGAAAGATGGGATTTATCGGTCCCTACGATCAAATGTGGTTCACCTCAACTTTTAAAGATATTGTTTTAGTACAGCCGACGATAGACAGGTAGGGGGGCAGAGAGAGAGGGGACGTCATGCAGCCAGTGGGTTGGATCTAAACCTGGGCCGATACATAACATTATCGGCCCATAACAGGCACCAGGAAGCCTTTTATTGACATCCTCCTGGATCCGTCTTTTTTATATACGATCACCGCATCATTTCTGTCACATAGATTGTCTATGTTGTATTTTAACTATGTTGTTTATTCTCAACACACATCACCTATTACTGTCTGTCCGTCCTGGGAGAGGGATCCTCCTCAGTCTCTCTCTGAGGTTTAGAACATGTTTCCTCTTTAATTGTGGGGTTTCTTTTAGGGAGTTTTTCCTTGTGCTGCGAGGGTCTAAGGACAGAGGGGGTTGTATCCTGTACAGTCTGTAAAGCCCACTGAGACAAATGTATAATTTGTGATATTGGGTTGTATAAAAAAAATTTGATTTGATTTGTAAGGACTCAGCCTTGTACATGGGCCATCCTCTTTACCAGGTGAGCTACCTGGGCGACAAGGACGACAAGTGTTTCGTCTGCATAATGTAAGCAGCGAGCACATGTTCTAGTTGATGTTTAACTGGAGGGTGCAAATTCTACAATCAGATCAGAATCAGAAGCTGGTTTATTGTTTTTATGTGCAAGGAATTTGCTTTGGTGTATCATGATCAGTGGTAGATGCTTTTTATTTTAGAATAGGGATAGTAAACTTTTTTCCCACTTCTTCAGACAGACTAATGAAAGAACCCCTTGTTGAGAGATTGTACGGAGTTACAGCCGGTGGAATAGCAGTTGGACAGAATTATTTCCTCAATGCAGTACATACCAGTACAGACACGCTACGTTTCAAACTCCAAAAACAATTGGTACAAAATATTTGTTTTTCATTTTTAACCAACAGATTAAAAGAGAAGTGAGAAGTTTTTTCGTTCCAGTGGAAGGATGTGCTGTAACATATACGTGTGGCTATATCTGTCAACCACACTGTGTTACTTCACTGTGTTTCCTTTCTCACTGTCTCACCATTACAGGATGCAGGGGGACTACATTGGCATATACACATGCACGCGCGCACACACACACACACACACACACACACACGAACACTGACTATGCACTACACTTTTGAGGACCCTATTGACATTATGCATTCCCTCGCCCTAACCTAAACCATCACGACTAAACATCTCATCACAACTGCCTCTCTTTTAACCTAACCTAACTCTGATTCTTACCTGAACCTTAAAACCTAGTCAAAACCTTCAAACAATCCGTTGAAGTAATGAGGACCGGTCAAATGTCCTCACAAAGATATCAATACAAGCCCAAACACACTAGCATGCACAAGGCCTGGGTGAAGGTGGTATCACCTAGCTGTGTGTATAATGAGCATGCATGTACTCTAGTTCCCAAACACACTCAGGTATGCACGCATACACACACACACACACACACACACACACACACACACACACACACACACACACACACACACACACACACACACACGTCATCTGATCATTAGAGGGTGATTAAGCAGATAGATGGCTACTTTGGCCTGCTCATTCGTTTGACCAATTTTTACAGTCGGAAAGATACATTGAGGCTTAGTCCGAGCCCCCCCCCATTTATTTGTTTGGTTTTCAGTCATATCATAATGAGGTGTCAAGCACAAATTGAAGAGCTGTGCTCTTTGACAGGATTGATGACCACTTATGTTCTGTGAAATATACCTTCAAATCTATGTGCCATGACTCTTTCACTTTATCCAGATAGTATAACAAAAAAAGCAGTGCATTCTTGTCGTGCATTTATGCTTCCACGCCAGCAACTGTCTGTCTGTCTTTACGTTCGTCTGTCTGTCCTGTTCTCGGGATTTCTCAGTAACGTCTTGAGAGAATAAAGAAAAAATAATACAATACATTTTTGGCCATAACTCAAGAATTCATATGCTAATTATTGCAATTTCACACAAATGTCTAATATGATAAAATTATGAAGTTATGACATATTGGACAGACATGGATGTAAACCGTAACTTGACTGGATGGCGAACCATACAACTGCAAGGCGGTAATTCATGTTGGCAGGAACAAAAACAGGGCAGATTATATTGCATTTTAACAATAAAAAATGGACATCAGGGAAACATTGTATATCAACTTTGACATATGACGACCTCATGCAAACATAGAGTCCTCAGAAGATGCTGGTGGCAGTAATCATTTCATGGTCTGCATTTAGATAGTCTTTGCGACCACTCAAACAAGTCAGCATTCTCCCATTCTTATAGAGACTTCCATACAAGGTGCCACCTGGGGTTCAGTATCTTGCATCGCAACATGTCCCCACAGGGGCCGGGGATCGACCTTCCGATTGGTTGACGACCTCATCACGTCATAGGCCATACACTCTCCAATAACAAAATCGAAAAGAAAACAAATTGAAAAAAAAAAATGTCTGAAGTTTGTTGGGAGCTACTGGCCGCTGCAACGTTATGCATCACCATCAATCTGGCAACCTAGATACACAGTAATCTGTCATGTTATAATTTTACATTTTAATCTGTTTTAATTAAAGCAGTTGAACACTATCTGCTCTATAAAAGCAGATAGTGTTAGATATCTGCTCTCATTTGTGATATGTAAGTTTTACATAATTGTGCATAAAAGTCCTGTTTTGAAGATATTAGGCATGTGTGTGAGAAAGAGCACACAAACACCATAACCACAGTTCAACCAGAGAGACTTATTTCTGAGTGAACAAAAGTTTCCTATTCCATAAGTAGAATAAGAAACCCCCCCCATGGAGTCTAGACATGGTGTGATGGAGATGGGATGAAGAGGATGGTGAAGATCTGGATTTGATGAGTGGACTTCTGATGAGCTCGACCTGGGCTCTGGAGATGATGACTGGAGGTAGACGGGGTGGAGGAGGGCCGCAGCTGCACCATGATTGGCTGTTGGAGATCGTGGCAAAATCTAGTTGGTTACCTAAAAGAGTGGACGCCCATAATGAGCTGCAGCAGCAGCTGGAGGAGTGAAGGAGAGAATTCAGAATGAAGGAGACTTAAAGGTCGTCTTCCTCAATGAACTTATGCTGAGCTTCATATCACCAGTGTTAACACCAAACATATGCCCCATGGTTAGAAATGTACTGTGTGCTGTTTTAAAGTGTGTTCTGATTGAGTGTGACAGGATGAGGAAGGGACTGCAGCTAGCTCTTCCCCATACTCAAATTTGGGGGAAAGAGAAAAAAAAGCCAGTAAAACCTTATTCAGATTTTAAATATCGATTTCAGTCGTCTAGCCAAGATTAGATTTTGGATTTAGTAATTGAGATCGATATTAATTTTGAATTGTAGAAAAACTAAATATGACTGACACTACATTCATAACATATACTGTATATCCCATTTATAATGTAAGCAAATCTGTAGAAGCCATGACATGTGCAGGGTCGAAATGCACATTGGTAGTCAGACAAGAGTGGCTCAAGCATTGAAACTTTCTAAGTGTTTTAACTTAAATTATTTTGGATGACTCCCAGGCCTGCTGTTAGAAAACTGCTAGAACTGAAGGGAGCAACTGTGCTCAGCAGGCTTCAGAAGTGTTCAAGAAAAAATCACATTCTGAGGTTAACATTGCACAGACGTAAAGTGATGAGTGAGTTTTTCATAAGCCCAAATGCTATTTGAACATTATTACAAAGTAGATTCATTTATGCATTATACAATCACTATGCACTGACAAGAAGGCCATGGAAACTAAAATCTCATGAAAACAATCCTTGTTTATAAAATACAAATTTACCTTAAATTGAATGTCATTTATCAAAATTCTACAATAGATGAGGAGGGGCTTCAATAAGTTCTTAAGTGGTCATGAGGAAGTGACACTGCTGATGAAATCAGTCTGAGGATGGTGTGTTTGGTGTATGAAGATTTGTATCCAATCCATTCCTGTTGATCACACACAAAGATCAGTGATGTGTTCACCATTGTGTCCTGACATTTTTAGAATTACAATAAAGATCTCAAAAACACAATTACAGGTCAAAACATGGTGACAGAACCAAACACTAACTTCTTACTACTAATGTATATATGTGCTGTGTTGCTCCTCACTGCACAAATATTATATAGTTACATACACACTATGTACATATATAGTGACTCTGATTCATTTAATATAAGGTCAGGTTGAAATTAAACTAGGGTTGGCCAATATGATGGTATATACCGTGCAATGGTAGAAATATATAGGTATAATCTTTTTTCCTAGGATAGCGCATAGTGCCCTCCTCTGCCTCTGATTTGGCTGGTTAAACATTGGCACAGGAAAAACAGAGAGGCCAGGCTGTGTTCAATTTGTCGTAAAGAGAGGTTGAGAGACAGAATATCACTCTAAACTGTGAGAAATATAAAGATTTAACAAAATTAATAATATGTATTTGAGTTTGTCCATGTCCCTCATCCTCAGAAACTGCCATATCTCTGTGGGGAGAAAAGTCTGAGATCGACAGAGGCCAGTTTGTAGTGGGTGGTTTTCTTGCCGGGTTTGGCTCCTGGCTGAGACAGCTAATAGGACCGCTAGCTGCACAGCTAACCGAGCTAACTAGCTAAAGGTAGCTACAGTTAGCATTAATCAGTTCTCTTTTAATTTTTTCTCTTTTTCCCTTTAAAACCACTTGCCCATATGGCTCTGCCACACACACACACACACACACACACACACACACACACACACACACACACACACAAGAACTCTACAAAACAGACTGCCCTCACCTTCACTAAGGCACACACCCCACACCATAAGACATTTACATTTGCTGTGCTTGTTTGTTTGTGTTGCCCGTCGTGATAAGCCTTTCATTTCAGCAGATGTATTAATTCTGTCTCGTCTAAACTGTCATGTCTCGTTTCACTAAATAAAAAAATCCTACAGATTGTTGGTTTTTCATTGCACATGACTAGCCATCCCAAATCTATGTAATGAACTGGTAAAGAGATGCTAATTTGTACCATGTAACCCTGGCAGGGTAGATGGTTAACCATGCATGTCATTGTAGAAACAGCCTATTGGTATACTACATATGGATGTGGTAATATTTTTTTTTTAAACCTGAAAAAGATCTGACTGTGATCAAAACGTCAGTTTAAATAATTTTGTGGTTTGGAGTGAGTGGCACCATCATGGACCATGGTGTCCAGTTTTCATAATCCATGCAGGGCCCACACTTACTCTCTCGGAAGGCTAAACATGTCCTGTGTATTGATGAATGAATAGGGCACAGCCCAGAACACATGGGTTTGGATGTAAGGAATCAGAATGGAGAAAAGTGCATAAAGGTTTGCAACATCAGTAGAGATTGATTAATAAAACTCATTGAAGGGAAATAATAGAGTATATATTATATAACAAACAGCTTTATATTGTCATTCAATATATCAAATCTACAAAAATGTGTAAGTGAGGAAGTATCAAAGTATTTAATGTACAGCTGTGGATACTAGAGATTGATAAACACATGTGAATGCACAATAGACATGCCATGTGTGTACAGAAATATGTAACATGTCTGAATCAGAGAATCCAGCAGCCTGGTCAACAGAGACAGAAAAGTTAGTCTCATGCCATTTTCCTTTCCAAACACTGAGATGAGCCTTCTGTCTCTATAAATAGACTAAAAGGAATGTCAATGTGAATGAGAAGGACAAAAAGAGGGAAGATGGGGGAAGGGATGGATAGAGGAAGAATGAGACAAGCAGAAGAGGGAAGAGGTTAAAGTTTAAAAGAGACAGAATATATGAGGGGGATAAACAAGATAAGAAGATAAGAAAAGAGTGAGGATTTGACTAGAATTCTCTTCCACATGTACTCTCCTCTCTGTCTGTCCCTCTGTCTCTCTCTCTGTCCCTCTCTCTGTCTCTTTGTCTGTCTCTCTCTCTGTCTGTCTCTCCCTCTGTCTGTCTCTCTCTGTCTGTCTCTCCCCCTCTCTCTTGTGTCTCTCTCTCCTGTTTCTCTCCCCCCTCTCTCTCTCCTGTCTTTATTTCCATGTCCTCAATAATACTCCACATTCACAACTGACAGAATAAAACATCCTTATTGTGTTGCAACATGGGCTTTTGCCAGCCCTGCTGCTCTTTAGTGACCACTGATTTCCTGCCTGTCATCAATGTTTTATATTTATTCAAACTGTAACACTGGGACATTTAGAACTACTTCAAACTTCCACTTATTAATTTTCTTACAGACAGAAGTCTATTGTTCTGCTAAGCATTCTCAGCTAACTAGCAAAATAAGTTACATCCCTTTAAAACTGGTGTGGGAGGCTTTTCACTTGTATAACTCTTCAGTAAAGTTTTAGCCCCAGTCTGGTGGTCCACGGAAAAATGGTGCCCTGAAGCTGTCTTTACACTGCTTATGCTCGGTGGCCACTCTATTAGGTGCCCCAATACTGGGTAGGGCCCCCATTTGCCCCGAGAACACCCTGAGTCATTGGCTCCATGGATCCAAGATGCTGGAAACATTCCTCAGAGATTTTGGTCCATATTGGCATGATAGCATCATGCAGTTGTTGCGGATTTGTCGGCTGACATGACGTGAATCTCCTGTTCCACCATATCCCAAAAAGTATATACAGCTGCAAAACTTTATTACACATTAAAGTACATGCATGCAAAATGTTTTCAAAATATTAATGACCCTTATTTGCTACAATAGAGGTCTTGCCTATTATTTGTTCACAGCAAAAATAGACTTATAGATTTTAAACACAGACTGACACACAGACTCACAATGAAAACAATACAAGCGTCGCTCTCGTGGCTGGTAAAGAAAGCGCTGCCAGCAGCAGAAAATGCTGTCTGTGTGGACACCAGAAGCGCGCAAGAAAACTTTTCTGCTGCATGCTTCTTCTTTCTGCGTTTTTTTTTTTTTTGTCCAGAGACCTCTGCGTTGGAACCTCTGGTGTGCAACTGAAGCAAGCTGCAGACAAGATTGATGTGAACACATCCATTGTGTGTAACCATGGTTGATTGTCTGTGTTGCAGGATAATGGAGAGGACTCCCATCGTATCTCTCCCAGCCCTGTGGTCCATGTCAGGGGTCTGTGTGAGGCCGTGGTGGAAGCAGACCTGATAGATGCTTTGGAAAAGTTTGGAACCATATGGTGAGACAGCACACATAGTGTGTGTGTGTCTGTGTCTGTGTGTGTGTGTGTGCGTGTGCGTGTGTGTGTGTGTGTGTTATAATTATAATTGTATATATAATTGTCATTGTCAATAATCATTGTGGTCCCATTAGAGATTCAGTGTATTGATTCATTTGTGCTTTGGGTTAGTAAATTGGTTTATTATTATATTTCATTATGGAAATCCAATATGGAGCCTTGACCCAGGCTACTCCTATCACGGTGTTACTCCAGCAGGATATGGACCCAAAAACACGACCCACAGACAAAAAGGTTTCAGTAACAGTCTTTACTTAAAAAAGGCAAAAATAAACAGGGAACTGTGCAAAAAAAACAGACAGAACGGAGTAACAAAAAATAACACTCAACTAACTACATGTTGGTAAAACAAGGCAAGGAAACAAATTCTAGGAATTAGCACGAAGAATATAGCAGGAACGCTTACTGAAACAGACACGATGAACTGGCACAGACAAAGCAGGGAGCAGAGACAGTCACACAAGGGGGGGAAAGGTGAAGCTGATCAGGAGGGGGGGAGGGGGCGGGTAATCACACAGAAACACACGAGGGCAGGAAGTGAAGTTTCTGAAACAAGACAGTACCAAATACCAAAATAAAACAGGAAATAAATAACTGAAGATTGAAAAGAAGGAAAACACAATTTAGACATGGGACCAGGACGTGACAACTCCCTTTTCTCCCACGTTTCCACCGAACCACTCTTATATGAGGGCAGGTGGTTACATGCAGTTTTTGACCACACTCAATTGTCAGTTCATCAGCTCATTTTGCGAAGCCTTTTTTTGTTTGTTTCTAGTTATAGCAAGCTATTGGGGCTGTTGTACAAGTTATACTTTGCTTTCAAATCAAATGTTGATTATCTTGGAAACGTGTCAGATCTCTAGAGTCTCTGTTTGGCCTGCAACATGGAGCGTGTCTTAACTGCAAACATCATACCTGGAGCCTCAAGGCAAGTTTGGTCCATAGGATTGCCTTCACAGAGAATTTCCCAGTTCAACCTTTGCACATATCATATGAATAATTAAGTTTATTAATTTAATAATTCTTCAAAAATTTCAAGGATAACACAATAAATTTGAATCCTTATTTCCGCTGTATTCCTTAATGTAGAGATAGCAAAGATGCAGGAGTCCAGGTGAGTAGGTGACATCATACTACCAGCAAATCATCATCAATAAAATTACCAATTACAAAGTTACCAAGTGATTTGGTGTAATAAACTACTGTAGTGAGCTTCATTAGCTTTAGTGTAAAGATAGTTACAGATTCTGAATAATTGAAAGAAACATTTTGTGATACTGCTGTTTCCAGTCTCAACGACTCCTTCTCCATTATTTACACTCCCTGCATGTTGCAGTATTCATTAACTGCTCAATCACCTGAACAGGGCTGCAGGGAATAGCATACTATGGAAGACACACACATAAGCACACATAAACAAAGATATTATCTTATTGCACTGATTTGGCAGGTTCTTTAAAGGCCTTCACTCTCACATTGTTTCGTCTGTCATTACTTTTCTCTTTATTGAAAAGAAAGCAGTGACCTCTTTACTTCATTACTTGGGTTGAGAAGGCTTGTACCCAAAAAATGACCCATTCCTCTTCAGATCTGTTGAGGACAGAAACACAATCATCAGTGGAGTTGCCAAAGAATGGACGATGTGCAATATGGCTGGCAAAGGAGGTGATGTGTCCAGTGAAATGAAAACCCATTAGGTGGAAAAGATTTGAATTAACAGCATGTGTATGTCCTGTCTTAATGTGTGCGTGTGTTCTCAGTTATGTGATGATGATGCCATTCAAGCGTCAGGCCCTGGTGGAGTTCTCTGCAGTGGAGAGCGCTGACCGCTGTGTGTCCTGTGGAGCCAAGGAGCCAGTATACATTGCAGGTTTGACTCCTAAGCTTCTCACTGTTAAGACGTACTGATGTCATTGATCAGTTACATGTGCTTGTACGTAGCATACTGTATGTGTTTATATTTTTATCCATCTGTTCATCAGGCCAACAGGCATACTTTAATTACTCGACATCCAAAAGAATCACCAGGCCGACCAACGCTGACAACCCCAACAGTGGCAACAAGGTCCTCCTGCTGTCCATACAGAACCCCCTCTACCCTATCACTACGGTACACACACACACACACACACACACACACACACACATACACACACACACACACACACATACACACACACATACACACACGCATACATACATACACACACACACATACACACACACACACACACATACACACACGCATACATACATACACACACACACATGCACACACCACACACACATGCACACACACACATACACACACACATACATACACACACACGTAAAAACACACACACATACACACACACCACACACATGCACACACACTCCATCAGAAGGTAAAAATACAAATACAAGGTTACTTGTTATAGCTTAATCCTCTGTAAGTCGCGGTAAGTTTTCTGTTTCAATGTATGTCTCAATATATTTTTGCATTATCTGGTCTAGAGTGATTGATTTACTGAATGCCAAACAAACAGCTATAAACAAAAATAGACCTTCAACAATATGAGTTTTGGAGTCTTACCAGATCCCCAAAATAAGACCCGAAGATGTGTCAGCATATTTATAGTTATGAATAGTTATATATCAGCATATATATGGTTATATAACATAGTTATACTTCTCTCTTACTAACTGTAGTATCTTTATGGTATTCATGAAATGCACAGAGGCCTGAGGCCTGCTTCATGCAGGTTAAGACACACTGCAGCATCAGAAACTTGTAGATTGTGTTATATGTTGAATTTCTTTCTTTTTTCCATTTTGGTCCAGGATGTTCTGTACACAGTGTGTAACCCCATCGGCAGTGTGTTGAGGATCGTCATTTTTAAACGAAATGGAATCCAGGCCATGGTGGAGTATCCTGCATGTGTGAACGTGTGTGTCTTTACCTGCTGTGTGTATCTGTGTGTTGGAATGTACCGTATCTTCTCCTTAACCCCACTCCTTCAGGTTTGAGTCAGTTCAGTGTGCTCAGAAGGCCAAAGCTGCTTTGAACGGAGCTGACATCTACGCTGGTTGCTGTACACTCAAGATTGAATATGCAAGGGTAAGAGTCACAGAACGCATCAGCAGTCTCAAGCCTGGTGTCATTCTGTAGGGTTGATAGAAGCACAGCTATTAAAGTAAACTAAATCGTAGATCCTTAGGAACGCCAATGAACCTCACACTCCAAATGGTTTGTTACACAGAACCATCTGAGTGACCGTCATTGGGAACTGTTTGGAAATGTGCGGGCACTTGGCAGGTGATTGGTTAAACCATCACCAACCATGAAATGTATAGATTTACATAGTTACCAGTGACAACTGTCTCATGTGAACGGGTCCAAAGTGGGTCAGTACCGTCGTATTCATTTTGGCTGCTGTTATAGATTTAATCTTGGTCTTACTCTTCATATGAAAATTCATTTTCATTTTAGTCACATTTTGTTTATTTTTATCCTTCATAGTTTTAGTCGACGAAAAGCCAACACTTTTTGTCAAAATGTATTTATGAATTCACTCTTAGTACTGTGTTAGATGTCTTTTTTTAGTCATCAGGTTATGTTAACCATTTCAGTCAATGTAGTCGAGCCAAACCAATACATTTTTGTCAAACTTTTCTCACATAAGATTATCATATTATTATTCTTATTATTATTATTATCTGATGAAAAACAGAGGTTGAATGCTTAAGAATGCCCCGAGTCCTCCCGACAGTGCTCATTAGTGATGACCCACATGGAGAAATATGATTCATGATATGATCAATATAATCAACCACACGACAAACTTTATGCATTATCGTAGTGCAATTGTCAGGATTGAGGACTGACGACAGAGCACTGTGTGTGTGTGTGCGTGCGTGCGTGTTTGAGAGAGAGAACAAGTGACAGAGAGCAGAAGAGAAGGTGCTGAAAATGAAGAAAGATTTTGGTAAAGTTTTTATTTTTTAAGCTACATTTTAGTCTCGTCTTTTTTCATCAGCAACTTTGCATGTTGATATCATCACTCTTAATTGTCTCGTCTCTTATGAAAAAGGTAGTTGATAAACAAATTCCGTCATAGTTTTCTTTAACGAAATGAACACAAGCCGCATTATACACGTCTCCTGTAAGTGCTGGTGGCCTCCAGCTGGAAACAAGCAAAACTCCAAATGGTTTTGGGTCTTCTTTACTTTGCAACATGCTGACTTGATTGGGATAATTCCTTTATGACCAAATAGTTCCAGGAACTAAACCAATTAACTAAAACAGGAAATAAATGTTCATTTTACACATTCTGTTTGCATTGCAAAAAATGTTGGCAAATTAGTGTGATAACAGATGAAAAACAATAATGTTGTTTGAGAATTTTTACTCGAGGAAACAACATGGACTCATGGAAATGTGCAGAAGTGAAAAAAAGGACACTAAAACTTGACTGAGTGGTTGTCTGGCTATGTGTGAAGAGCTAAATTTAGACCTTGGTTCCTCCAGTCAAGATGCTGGTAAGGTCCCTGAGCTGGTTCCTGGGCTTAGAAGAGATGACTGTCCAAACAGTAGCTTTACTCAATGAATATATATACGGAATTTATTGCTCTCTTTTTCTGATAGGTTTATGTGTGTACTGTTTTTCAAGAGCACAAGGACATTTACAGTATGAGCATGTGGAGTGTTTTAGGGAGTTTTTTCCCAGTTTTAAAATTCTGCTTTCAAAATAGGGCCCCATATTTCACTTCCATAAAGCATTTAGCAATTTGTATGATCAGATAATTGTATATTTTTAGCTAAATCATGTTGGCATATTTGTTTTTCCGAATTTGCTTTTAATTGCATATGAAGTTCTCCTAGCTTTATTACAGAGTGTGTTTATGGCCAGGGTCAAACTCCCTGATGCATTCATTTCAACCCCTCCAGTAAGTAGTTGTATAAGCCCTTTTGTTGTAGCCTGGTGTTGCCCAGAGTGAAGTTGTATCAATAGGCTTCATTGGCATGACATTTGACATGTGTTGTCAAAGCACAATTACAATTATGAAAGACAATGAATGAAATTGACAACATGGTCAAGGTTAGAGAAAGAATGTGGTTAGTGTAAATACTAAATATGTTGTAAACGCTTATTTCCTCTAGTTTTCGACTCCCGATCCGTTACTTCTATTTTCCTAGATAATACAGCTGCACAGTGCACACTTCAAGTACATTAAAATCAATCCAATGCTTGACAACATTACAGGTCATTTAGCAGACTGCATCTCATTAAGAAAAAGATTACCTGCAACCAAGCTGTTCCTCAATGTTTTTTCATTTAATTTAATTTTCTTTTACAATTGAACAAACCCTCTCTGTAATCTGTTTGGCCTTGTTGCTGTCTCGAAGGAATATCTCTCTCCGGTGTCTTCTAGTGTTGGTTGCTTCGGTGCAGCCTTTGCCTGATTTACCTGAATAAACAGTAAACTGATATTTTCGTTGTCCGTTCGTATTTTCCGCGGATTACATTAATAAATTACTCTTATTGGCAGTTTGTGTTGCGTTGCTGTGAATGAAAGCTTTGCGAGTAGAACTGCCTATGTGACAGCTGACGTAAAACAAAAGATTACATCAGTTAAAAAATGCAATGATCGGTCCTGACACCGGTCTTTGAAATAGGATCAGGACATCCCTCCTGTATATACAATATTGCCATTATCAAATATAGACAGAATGGTAGATTGAACAGTAGCAGAATAAAAACATGACTTTTTCCTTTTGCAGAAATCCAGTTTTGATATTAATGAGCACATTAAGAGAAGAGCCTGTTAAATAGAAAATTGTGTCTTCAGTATAAAATAGAACCTGAATGTGTGTGAGTGTGAAGAGATTACATTATTTATGAGAATAAAAGTGGACCAAAAATGCAGCTCCTGTACATTTGTGATCCTTTTATCTGGATACTGATTAATTCCTTCTTCTTTCTGTCAACAGCCAACACGTCTGAATGTGATTAAGAATGACAATGAGAGCTGGGACTACACTAAACCATACCTGGTCAGACGAGGTAAGACTTACACTGTCTCCCTCTTTCTCTTTTGGCTCTCGATATACTTAAACTTGAGTCAGTCTGTGACCACTGAAGTGTTTGGGGTGACCGTACTTTTTCACAATACTGGAGATCCTGTGATGTGGAAGGTAGGACTCTGTCATTACTCTGAATTCTCTGTAGTGGCACTGCAGCCATTATGGGTTAAGAGTGTAGTCATAAACAGTTTGGACCGTACACCTCCATCACACCAAGACTCCTCCGCCTCTCGCCGCTCCATCTCCAATCTAAACACTCTCACACCAGCCAATCACAAGCCTGCACCTCCGCTTACCATGAAGACAGAGAAAAAAGAAACATTGAGGGAGAGAGAGAGAACAGAGAAAGAGGGATGGACGTCAGGCTGACCATGCACTGCAGCTTTCTTCCATCTTCACTTCTGCAACCCAGCAAAGAGAAAGAGAGAGAGAGAAAAAGAGATGGATCTCACTCCTGCTGACCACCATGCAGCTGCTGCTTCAACATGCCCAGGAGACCTCAACCCACCTCTGTCTGCAGGACCTTCCATCTATCTGCTCCACATTGTGTTTTTAACAATCCTGTGTCTGGGGAAGTAGTCTCGCATGGCTGGTGTCTGGTCCACACAGTGCGTTAACCTCTTCAGAGCCTCTAGATTCTAGATTTTACTTTTTTTAGTGACGATCATGCAGCTCTTCCAGCAAACTAATGACACTTAAGTGTATGCTCTAAACTGCCTTTTAATTTGTTTTCACTGCAAAATCTGACTGAAAGATCTTTCTGGTCAAAAGCTCAACATTGTGGACCAGACATGTTAACAGTCAAAAGTCTGGCTATGTGAGGTCTACAGTATAAAAGTATGGCCTAACGTCTGCTCTCTGTCACTTAACTTCATCTGAATTAGTGATGTCACGATATCTGGTTTTCATAAGACCTTTTTTTGTGGCATAAATAATCACAATAATGATAGCATCTCCTTACTATAAATAACATAATCAAAATCAAAAGGACATCCTCTTTTGTGCAAACACAGAAAAAACTGCAGATAAACTTCATGTAACGACAGAAACACAGATACAGCAGTTAGATAGAACTGTTGCTGCCTGTGTAAATGAGCTTAGGAGACAGAAATGTAAAGGGTGTGTGTGTGTGTGTGTGTGTGCATGTGCGTGTGCGTGCGTGCGCGCGATTGACTTGATTTTTGCTTTTTACAAAATATTTACACAATGAAATGTGAGCAACCTAGTTAACAACAACGCAACTGTAGCTTTGCTACTCAGTAAAAATAATACAGTATTGATGTTAATTTGAGTAGATTGATTTATGAATCTACAAAACACAACTATAAAAATATGCAACATTTAATTTAACAATAGAATCTCAAAAGCTAGACTTCACTGCAAACCAACAAAATGGGATTTCACCTCACTCCATTTATGGAAATAGCATCCTCTTTTAATGGTCACACATATGTACACAGTACAGCACACACAGTGAAATTTTAAATCTGCATTTAACCATTTCACTCTTTACTCATTCTAGTATTAGCATTTATTATAGTATCAGCACCCAGGGAGCAGTGTGGGGGTCTGGTGTCTTGCTCAGCTCAGACTTGAACTGGCAACCCTCTGGTTCCTAAGCCAAGTCCCTTCGGACTGAGCGACTGCCAAACGCCTTCTTGCTTTTGTCCCCTTGATATTTAATGGAAAGCTGTTGTGCTAAACTAATGTGATGCAGTAAAACATAAATAGCTTATTATTTTATTGGAATGCATTGGACTGTGGCTGCAGAGAATAGTTGTGAGGTTAGATGTCTCCTTTGACCTTAACTGTGCCTCCACATTGATTTTCAGCTGAAAACGTAGCTCTGCCATCAGAAGAGTCAAGCAATGCATTTACAGTCAGTCAGAGAACTCCACACTATAACCTGAATCACACAAGCAAACTATTCCCACAATATTGAGTGAATCTTTTCTCCCTTTCTTTTCTCCTAAGCTTTTACTGCACTGTTTGACTAAATGACATGTTATTCTTTATAATTTTGTAAATACCGTGATTATGGTGAAAAACGGTATATCGTGACACCCCTAATCTGAATCCCCGGATTATATATAGCTGTACATTCAGACACGTGCATGGATGTGCCTTTCACACAATGTAAATCTTAGAGGATGTTGGTTGGTATATTTTTGATAAAGATTAATTGGAATGTATCAGTGGCTTGTTTAAAACAAGGCCAAACAACACCTCTGCTGTAATATGAGCAATGGCATTCAAGGTTATCTATGCACGTTCCTCTGTACGGCAGCAGTCTTTGCACTGTTTGTGGTGTGTAGCTGAAAAGTCTGTGTGATGGCATTAATGTTGGGCTCAGTTCATTTTTAATTCAAACAATTCAGGAAATGAGATTGTCTTTCAGTCATCATGAAGGAACATATGTGATATCTACAACTTCCTAATATAGAAAATATTCAAAAGTGATGTTAAATAATCAATGCCCTGAGGGGTGCTTTCCACATTGTTGGTCCATTAGCAGTATGGACAAGAATGGTGATGGCACTCAGTGGTCCAACTTCTGCCCAGATCACCATGACAGTTGCTGTGGATAGTATTGTGAACTGGTCCCAACTCTGTTACAGATGAAATATTCACAAAACAAATGCATATCTGCAGTGTTTCATGTTTTCAATGGAGGCACATTGCAAGGACACAGACAGGGGCAAGTCATCACTGAACTTTGTCTCTGAATGGGAATCACTGGTCACACACAGTTTATCAGGAAGACTGTAGAGGGAAGAGAGGAAGAGGAGGGGCTTTTAACCAAATACATCTCTCTAAGTGACACACTTTGCTTTTTTTTACTAAAGCCAGATTCATGTATCACGCAAGGGGTTACCAATAGTCTCAATGTGATAACTGTACTGTAGACTCATTTATAGTTCAGCCGTTGATAGCAGCAGCACAACACCAGACGGGAGACTGTATTATGCTTTAAAGGAGAATTCCACTGATTTTACACGTCAGTGTGTGTTTCAAGTTGTTGGGGATTTGTACTGCATAAATTGAAACGCCGTACAGAGCCTTTAGTGTCTCCAGAGGGAGCTGTTGGAAGTCTGTTAAGCTCCTCATGTGATCCGGGCTGATCAACTACGTGCGTAGGCTATGTAGCTTCACCCAAGTGCAATTGTAAATCGAGTCTGAGCCTACCACACATTACTGTCAGGAGCACAGTGTTTTGTGTCAGTTTAATGGGGTATTAAAACTACAAATGCAAATGAGCCCAGCTGCAAATCATCTGATTTGCATGAAATGTTGCTAAATACAGTTATGTCCGGAAATAATTGTTCATATTTTGACTCTGTATGAAAATAAAATACTTTTTTTTTTTAATTATAAAAAAATGAATGAATTAATTAATAAAAATAAATATTGAATTTTATTAATATTTAATATTTATTAATTTTTATACACAGTCCCCTATTTTCAGGGCCTCAAATGTGTGGTATATATATTGTAAAAGTAATGAACAACTCCAGTCCATGGTTTGAAAGAGACCCTGTTTAGTGATCAGTTGTGAAAAATGGGAGTTCTTGCTTCTTTAAGAGAAAAGGGAAACACTGTTCTTCCATTTTCACTCTGCCTTCTTACGTTATCTTTTTTAATTCCTTATTTCTTTATTTAACCATTGTGGAGAGGAAGTTGTCTACATTTT
Source organism: Bovichtus variegatus (assembly GCA_943593645.1). Lineage (NCBI taxonomy): Eukaryota > Metazoa > Chordata > Actinopteri > Perciformes > Bovichtidae > Bovichtus > Bovichtus variegatus. The sequence goes on from CALSCE010010967.1 coordinate 195,215, forward strand.
ATATCTGACAGGAACTACAGAACCTAAAATATTCCTATTTATCCCTGTTGTATGTCTCCACTCTCCTATGCTCTCCTTCTTTTTCTTATTTCTTCTTACTCTAGTTTTTTCTGGACCTTTTATTGTCTCTTTTTTATGCTTTTCAACCCAATTAATTTTTCTCCTCCCTTTGACTTCCATCGTATCCTTCTCTTTTCTTCTTCTTAAAACAACTCCTTGTCTTGTTTTTCTGTGCTTTCCTTTTTTATCACCCTCTTCTCTCTTCTAGTCCTCTCTTCCTCTATTCTCTCCCTCTCCTGTCCCTCTCTCGACCTTTACTCTTCTTTTCTTTTGAGTTCAGTATCGGACAAACGGTCACTGATATTAAGCCTACATTCCCCACAGTGTGTGTGAGGCATTGCATGGCTCATGTTGCTTCAGATCAGCTTGCACCATCCTGACACACACATCTAATCAGGTACTGCAGCTGCCTGTGTCTCTGCTGGAGTTGCTAAGTGACTGCAGGTTGCTTCTTGTCTGATGTGCTGCTAGTAATAACCTTAGTGGAGCAGCTGGTCATTAATAAAACTGCAGCAGATGTGGTCTGAGAGGGATTTGCTTTTGTTTGTTTTTGTGGTTCATTAAGCACTCTTTGTGGGAGGTCACGAGATTCTCAGAATATACTGACTATAAAAGTATAAAAAATGCTTTTAAAAGGATGGTATCATTTATGAGTCTGAAGTGTTTCTGAAAACAAAACAAAATGCTTTCAAACACTACACTGTTATAAGCTGTCGTCCTCGCAATGTGGCTGCATACAAGACACTTCGTTACTATATACTAATATAGTGTAGTAATAGTGTACACCGTGAACTCATGTTAGCAGGGAGAGTACGAGAAAGGAATTCTTGTACGTTAGGAAATGGTACATGGTGTGCGTTAACACGCTGCTGCGAGCCAGGCTGTGTGTCTGTGTGTCTGCTGGTCCTGTTGCACTACTGACCACTCTCCTGTCACCTTCAGCTGTCGCTTACCTTTCTGACGTGCATGGCACTGTGAAACTTTTGAAGTTTATTTAGTTTTGTCTGCACTACGTTTTTCCGGTGTGAGCCCATTAAAGACTCCAAACATGGCGTGGATTTGTATAAAATTTGCAACTGGGACAAAACTTAAGATGACAGTAACTAGCACTTGTAAGTGTGGCAAAGTTTGGCTCACACATCAATGATGAGGTCAAGCTCGTCATTAGCTATCACCTGATTACATGGATGCTTTAATAAACCAGCAGACCGAGAAGGCAACACATTTTGCAGGTTGTATGCATGTACACATTTACATTGTTTTGATAAAGTTAAGACTGATCAGACTGAAACACCAGAGCTGAGGCATGATTAGAGGGCAGATCTTGGATGGAGCTCAGGGCTCATACTGAGGACACCCGCTGTACTTCCGATGATCTGATTGTGTAAATGTGGAGTCAATGTGGAACAGCTCACCAGTGTAAAGCAGTGAAGGTCAAGTACTGTTAGATCCTAGCTGTGTCAGAAGATTTTATTCATTATAAACATTCCCATGCTGTGCTAGCTGTGTGTAAATTAGAGACAGCAGATGCATTACACTCCAAGATTAATTTAACCAAGATTTCAAAGTGAAAGAGGAAGAAGTCTCTTATGTATCTGAAAGGCTTTGCCTCTGTCAGCAGGCCACAAATGTAGCTTTGTGTGTATGTGGTTGCGACAGTTGATGGACTGAAGAGGAAGAAATGCAGCTGAACTTCATCCATTGACAACATGTACGTCTTCATTCTGCTTGTATGACTGAGTAGTTTTTTCACTTATTGCCCTCTTCCACCTACATTACCTAGGCCTTCTTAGAATTTGCCTACACTGTTTATACCAGGTCCAGGCTCTGTGAGGGACGGCAACACTTTTAGAACGTTTTATTTTCAGTCATTTGTGTCAGATCAGTCTCTGGTAAATAAAGCTCATTCCTGAACATCTAGATTTAGAATTATATAATGTTGTTCAGAATCTGCACAAATATCCTTATCTTGAGATACTGTACCACTCTGTGTGTCTAGTTTGCTTCCCTAGTCAAGGGAAGTGGACATCATGGTCAATTTGGTTTCCCCCCAGTTACAATGGATCCTAACCATGACCCAATTGACCCAGTTTTACAGAAGTATCAAAATGTCCTCTGCATACCCGTACTATAGCGTAGTCCACTTCAAACACTAAATATGGAATAATGTGGTGAAGACAGAGCTTCTGTTTGCACTTGTGTGGTTTACCTGGCTACGTCAGTTGCTCTCAACAAAGTAAGCCTTTTGCTTCCTTATCATGACTGTATAATTGTAGAGTTTAATGACAGTGTGTTGTCTGGTATTGTTGGATGCACACAGTAGTGAACGTACCAGAGAAACTGTGTGTGCTGCTCATCTGTGGTGTGAAGGTCAGTGTGGATTATCTCCTGGCCCTCTCACTTTTCACTGTTGTAGCATCTCTCCTCTAAATGGATGTGTGTGTGTGTGTGTGTGTGTGTGTGTGTGTGTGTGTGTGTGTGTGCAGGACAGCAATGCATCTGCACAGAACTGCTGAACTGTGTCTGTGTGTATGTGGGGGGTGGGATGGGTGGGGGTGTGTGTGGGGGGTACGTCTCTTTGTTTCCAACTTAAAAAAGAAAAGTCAGTGTCATGTCAATGTGCCTCCAATGTAGTGTATAGCTTGTATGCATATAGTGCAGTATGTAATGCTTGAGACACAGTGATGATGGTGATGTTTTTATCATTATGATGATAATGTAATGCAGGTCGATGTTCTTTCGTGCTGAAGGAGAAAAAAGAGAAAGCTTGATGCCTGACAGGTACTGTCTCTTTCATATCTCTGTTCACATGACCTCTGTATCATTATACCTGCCTCTCTGTCAATAAAGCCACCTTAAAGCTGTTTATTTCTTATTTACTCACCTCTGTCATTATCATAAAGTGTATTGAAGTTTTAATTTTTCTGGGGTTTATAGAAATAAATGTAATTTCAAATCCACTCACATACTTTCTGAACACAAAAAATGACACACCAAACTGTATGGTTTGTAGGAGGGCTGTGCACAACCCTCACTCCTTTTTCATTTATTTTTGTAATTCTCATCTCTAAATGACAGATGACAGCACAGAGGCAGATTTGATTGATTTTTTTAAAGTCCATCTTTTTCTTGAGCTATCATGTACATTATATGAGTTATTAAATAAGGACATCTCTGTTGAGCAGTATGTCAGGGGTCAACTTCATTGTGTGTGTATTTTTTTCTTTTTACCAAAATATTGTCAAACAAAATGCTTGACCCTTCAACTGTGGCTTTAGACAATGCTGGCTGTGATCACCACTCTAGCATCATCTACTGTTGTCCAACCCTTTTCGGTGTACTCGGATGATGTTTAAAATGGTTCAGATTTGGTGAACTCTAAAGTTTTGGGATGCTGTATGGTAGAGATGTGTTAAAGTTACTGTGTCTCAGATCTCAGCTGTTAGCTAGGTGAGAACAACATTCTCAGTGGCTCTGTCAGGATTGTGCCTTGCCTTCTGTTGCATGGACAGAATCTGTAGGCAGGGCATCGCTGCTCTTTGCAGACAACAATTCCGATTCAGTTAATTAATGCCGGTTCTTAAATATTCTTGATTCCTTCTTAGAGGGGCTCAAAACAGGTCACATGCTTATTTTTTATTTAAAAAAACTTCAAGGCTACAATACTCCAATACTCATCTTTACCGAATATAGCATGAACGCATCATAATGTCATTCCATGCAACCTTCGACGGCTGCTAACAACTGATGTTAACTAGCTCTCCTCTGCCGATTTTAATATGGATTTGTTGTTCTCAATGTAGCATTATCAGCAGACCCAAACAGAATCCGTGGATTTTTTTTCTTTTTTTTTTTTTTTTTTTACAGCTTTAAGAGGTGATCCTGAAGGAAAATCTTAAGAATTTAACAGAATGTTTTGTTGCTTGTAATGTGATGGACAATATTAACTTAGGCTAACAAATCAGCATCTCTGTTCGTTTAAAATCTACGGAAAATACATTATTGTTGGAGTTCTGTGGGTAAAATAGGGTGCGTGGATAGCTAGTTTAAATGATTAAATAATCACAAAAAGTCAAGTCTGTGTGTACAGAGCGGGTTGGTTGAGCAAACGAGAGAGAAGTGGATGCACGACAGTAAACAGCTGTTGGCGAGACGGAGCAGAGGAGAAAACCCTGCGGCCCACGTTTGTGCCAGACCATGGACTGTATAAAATAGACTTGTGTTTAGTAACTGATTAGCAGAAACAATTTCTTTGGAATTTTTTGTTGGAACCGGTTTTTATTTTGAACCGGTTTTCAATGCCCAACCCTATATAAGTCCTGTCACTTCACACTCGGCTGCAAACCGAGTGTGAAATTACCACTTGAATGACATTGTGGATATAAGCAGAGAGTGGGATGGCTTTAGGAATCTGATTAGGATGCCTCCTGGAAGCCTTTCTCCAACGAGACCCCAGGGCTGAAGGGTTAAATATCCCATCTGGCCTTGGAATGTCTTGGGATCCCCAGGAGGAGCTGAAGTTGGTGGCTGGGGAGAAGGATCTATGGACCACCTTAACCTGAAAATGGATGGCTGGATGGGTAGAAATGATAGACAAAACCGTGAAAATAAGACCAAAGTTATGTGAAACAGGAATTTCCCTTTAAAGTTTTGTTTGTTTGCATGTTGCACAAGAGCAAGGAAATTTCCAGCAGTGCTGTTCATGCAGCTTGTACCACCTGACTGTGCTGTGTGTTCAAACCCCTGGCAGGGTTTACACAATAGTCTGATAACTGTTAATAAGATGGTGTTGCTTATAGGAAACGTCCATTAATATTTCTGTTTCCATAACTGACAGCTCCCCCTTCCACATTATGCTACAACATCAGATTCAACCTCAAACATGCATTGTGCTACTGGTGATTGTTTTGTCATTTCTATAATTAAGGTGAATATTGTAATAACCAAGTTAATTGCTGAGATCTGGGAACACATCCACAGTGTTAAGGTCCAATGGGTCAAGAAACAAGCGATTAGACAGGTGGTTAACAAAAGCCTGGGTTAGTTGAACTTAGTTGGAAGGGAAAACAAAGATGAACAGTAACACTACTACCCAGCCCCAAGAGATCACTTCAGCTCTATACAAGAGTATAGAGTATGGATTAAATACATTTTATAATTTTACTGTGGAGTCTTTTGAAGTACTAAGTGCAAATGCACCTGTGAAAGAAACCCATTGTTTGGAAGTAAATTAATGTGGGTGCTGCACATAATCTAATTGTGTGTGTGTGTGTGTGTGTGTGTGTGTGTGTGTGTGTGTGTGTG
>CALSCE010010967.1:201722-227379 GCA_943593645.1 Bovichtus variegatus
AAAAAAAATCATTCAGGGAAACATTGTCCATCGACTTTGACATTTGAGCACCAAGCATCATTGATGTAAACACAGAGTCCGTCCCCCCGGAGTCCTCAATCTGTCCTGCAGCCCGCCTGTCATGGTCAGCAGCTTGATCCGGGATGCCACGATGGAGCCAGGTCTCTGTGTAGATGTGGGCACAACAGTCTGATGTTGCTGGGTTAGTCTGAGTCTTATTTACCTGCAACCGGACATCAGCCAGGAGCATGCTGGGTAGTGGAACAGTCTGACTGTAGGTCCTAGCTGGGTTAGCTTAGCTCCCCTCTCGGCTCTTCCTGGGGCGGTCACTCCGCCCTCAGTGGCGTTTGGCCCGCAGGTCTGAAGATGTTGTGGGTGGCAAATCTCAAGGTCCGCTGTACTTAATCCAATCACCACGATTCCTTCTCTGATGTTGAAGAGTGTATGGTAGGCCATACTTGCTCCAGTATATTAATTAGAAAACTATAAAATAAATTTATGGAGTCAAAAAAAATAAAAGAAGGATAAGAAATAAACATGACAATACCCTGACACTTTTCAACCCTCCCATCCAATTGTTTGATTCCAAATCAATTTGCTTTTTGAACAGATTAATAAGTAAACACCCTGTGAATGAAACAGACCCCCAACCTCCTAATCTGAAATATTCACGTGCATGCATGCGTAAATGCTTGCTATGTGTGTAACATGTTCTAAGAATAACGAATAATGTATTTATGAAAAAAGATCTTCATAACTCTATCTTAATACGACACTCACAACCATATGCACATATACAGACTTCTGGGTGGTTGTAGTCTTTCCTCTTCATGGCTGTGAATAATCCCTTCCTAGTGGAACTACACTGTAAGAGAGTGCATTGTGAAGCTCAGCTGAAGCTGTCTCATCCAAGTAATGATCTGTTTAGTACAAAATCCCCTCTTTGTTTGTTTATTTTCTGTTGCAGCTCAGCATGGAGAAACATTGTATGTAAGACAAAAATATGTGCAACATCATAAGACATCACTTTAGGCATGTAGTAAAGTATTAACATCCTAACTCTTTTGCTATCTGCTCGGCTGTAGTCAAATGTGCAGTTTCAATTACATCAGTAAAATGAGAGTTACAAACAGGTTTCACTCAGTTTAGGTCACAAGGGAGGGGGGGTTCCTTGACAATTAGCGGGGGCCCTCAAGCACAGCCACATGTAACTGTCAGTACAGACACAGGCATTACTGTTCTCACGACATTCATCTCAGTGAACTTGAAATGAGAATGTCAGCTGCTGTCTGTGCCTCCTCAGGTCCCCCATGCCCCCTGCTGCCTCTGCCTGGCAGCAGCAGGTACAAGCTGAGCTCGGTGGATGTTCCAGACATGGTGTCCTACCCTCTGCCCCAGTCATCCTCCTCTTACTCTGGCCATGCCCCCAGCTCTGTTGCCATGGTGAGCGGCCTTCATTCATCCAAGATGAACTGCACCCGCATCTTTAACCTCTTCTGCCTCTACGGAAACATTGAGAAGGTAGGTGTGTTTGTATTCTTCATCTGAGTCTTTTACAGTTTCTGCTGTTACATGTCTTTATTCTAGAAACAAAAGAAAAAACACATTGCACCCACTGCATTGTTAATGTGGATTGATGATTAGGGTGCAGGAATTATAGAGGAATGACTCTCACCCTTCTGATAATCATGGCGTAGAGCTCCTCACAGTGTCATGAGAGGACTCATCCAGGCTGTCAAACTCTCGGGACAGCTTTATGCAACATCTTCAGTCCAATATTGTTATACATGCTGCACTGCACCATAGAACAAGGTTATTGGGATGGTGTCCAGTAAGAGTTCTTTTCATGTCCAGCATGAAGGAATGATTACAGCCATCCAAAGCTGTTTCAGTGTCCACATGGTCCCCTGACTATTGTATCAAGACAGACTTGAACAATGATGAACCGATCCTGTGTTAGATCTAAAAAAGTGAGTAAGACAGCTGTTTGTGTGTGTGTGTGTGTGTGTGTGTGAACTTGTAGGTGAAGTTTATGAAGAGTGTTCCTGGCACAGCGTTAGTGGAGATGGGAGATGAGTATGCTGTGGACAGAGCCATCACACACCTCAACAGCATCAAGGTGTTTGGCAAGAGACTCAATGTGTGGTGAGAAGGAAATCAACACACACATTATTCTATTATTTCTAAAGTTTCATATTTTGATCAGGTAACACGGTGTGTGTTGTGTGTGTGTATGTTGTGTGTGTGCAGTGTGTCTAAGCAGCATGCAGTGATCCCCAGTCAGGTGTTTGAGTTAGAGGACGGCAGCAGCAGCTATAAGGACTTTGCCATGACCAGAAATAACCGCTTCAGCAGCGCCGGGCAGGCCTCCAAAAACATTATCCAGCCTCCATCTGCAGTACTGCACTACTACAACGTTCCTCCATGCATATCACAGGAGAATTTACTGAGGGTACGGTACTTCTGTCTCATAAATGAAGTTTTAGTTTAAAATACAGTGAACATACAGTACTTCCCTTCAAGATGTCAGTCTACTAAACTTTAACAGTTCTTAGGCTTTACAATGTTAAGTTGTCCATTGCACTCTTCACATTATGGTTCAGGGCTGGATGCCTGACATCTCTCAAGCAAAACTATTACTTTGATAAGAATGCACTAAAGAGTCCCCAATTCTCCAAAACATTATAAACATATCTTTTTTTTTGTTCTACCTAAAATCTGATATACAGAATGGACATATGTATTTTTAAATTACAAATGTAATATTTATGTCAATTAGTGTCTCTCACCAATGCCCAAAACATATAAATCAGATATATGAACATTCAAAGTATATGTATTTGTAAATATACCAAAGATGGCCAATATATTTTATTACATATATACATATATTTAAAAAACAGGCTGAAATATAAAGTATGGATACACACATTATTGTTCCTAATTATTTTAAGTTGTGAAAAAGTTGTTCTTGTAGGTTCATCAAGCCAAATGAGCATGATAATATTTTTATATTGACATGAAGTGGCATGAGAGATGTGATGATGCAGAGACAAGCAGTGGGACAGTGTGTCTGAAGACAGGTCGAGACGTGTCTGTGTAGACACATAGCTCCACATCAGGCCTCATGATGACTCAAGTTGTGCATTAGGTTAAGTCTTGCCTCATATATATATATATATATATATATATATATATATATATATATGTCAGCTGGTGTGTGTGTTTTGGCAGCTGTGTACGGAGCATGACGTGCCTGGCTTCGTCAAATTCAAGATGTTTGATGCCAAACGTAAGTAGAACTTTTATTAGGTTCTTGTTAAAGTTGATAAAGTACATGTTCTCCTTTTGTAGTCAGTCTGTGAAAGGATTTTGTTTTTTTACCTCCCTGTGTGAACTGATGCATTTGGAAGTGTTATAATTTCGCCTCCTGCTACCCCACTATGTCTGTCCTTCTTCTCTCCTGTTGTTTTTACTCATCGACTCCTCTCTGGGAATCTCACACTGTGTATTTCTCCCTCAGCCTCCTCTAAAACCATCTCTGGCTTGTTGGAGTTTGACAGTAAGACGGAGGCTGTGGAGGTTCTTACTGTTCTCAATCACTACCAGATCAGGATCCCCAGTAAGTCTGTCCTACAAGCATAGATATACTCATGTCCACTCTGTCAACATCTCATACAGCTTGATTATATTCACACCTCAAAGTCAAATCTTTGTATATCCAATATACACCTTATCATTTTCTTTCCATGCTGATTGACACGTCTTACTTCCTAGTATTTTTGGACACAGGTACAACTATTTTCACATTTAAGACATCGTGGTAAAATACATACTGTCCAATAATCAAAGGAAGAAGTAAGCCAAACGATCTCCCCGATATGAAAAACACGTCACATTAAGTCTCATCATCATGCAGAATGCATTACTGCATGTTTCAGTGAGTAATAATTACATATAGCAAATATGAGTAGTACAGTTAGTACAGATACTGTATAGTATGAGCAATTCTATCTGTGGTACTTGACCATAATATCCCATTATGCTAAGCAGAGGACAAAGCCAATATTTGAGATTTTAAAAATATGCAGATTATGTATATATAAATGTGGCTATTAAAGAACTGTGACCAAGATATGTATTAAAGAGACATTTTACAGCTGAGAAATTGTCAAAAATATTAACAGTTCATTTTATAGAGTAAACATCACTGGAAACAAAATTATTATCAATAAGAACTACAAACAACAACACAAAACAGTACAACAAAAGACTAGAATACACTCTACTAGAATAAGATTAAGAATATAGAATACATTAGGGCATGCCTGACCCTTATGTATTCATTTATGTACTTATTTAGCAATACATTTTATGTACTGCACTTTCTGCACTCATTTCTAATTTCTTATATCTGTACATCTGTGATAGGGCCAGGCTAATGCTGTCTCTAATGTGTGTGTCTGTGTGTGTGTGTGTCTCGTTTCAGATGGGTCCAACCCATATACCCTGAAACTGTGTTTCTCCACCTCCTCTCATCTATAAAAAGTTGCAGAGCATAAGGAGAGGCTGCTGAGCCTGATGCTGGCTGACCTCTGACCTCTGACCTGAGAGACAGACATGGAGCATGAGAGACAGAGCCAGACACCCAGACAAGTGGAAAGAAGGACGGACTGAGAGAGATGTGGCCTATAAAGGAGATAAAAATGGAAAGAAAAGTGTTGAGGAGGGAGAGGACACACACATCAAACACACACCATCATCCCCCCCGTCCAATCACAGCTCAGCAAGCTACTCGAATAATGTCTTTATACTTTCATGGAGGACACTGCTCATGTATTTGACAGACAGACAGACAGACAGACAGACAGACACACACACACACACACACACACACAGAGAGACGGGCAGACAAACAGCCACTCTGAGGAATACAGTATACTGTACAAATCTTCAGATATCTCTAAAATCATAATTTGTGAATGTAGTGACTGAAATAATTTTTGAATGTTTAAAAAATGGATGAATACAGCGTGTTGTTTTGAATTATATATACAGTCAATGTGGGTTTGATTTCAAAACCAGTTCTCATGTAGGCTTCATTAGTGCCATGTAATGTTTGTTCGAGCCCTTGGCCCCCAGAGGAAGAGGCTTTTGGTGACCCTCTGACCTGACTTTTCCCTACTGCTAGCATGAGGTCACTTTCTAGCCATCACTTTGATCTATGACATGGTATCTGGAAAACTCATGGCATTTAATATCCATGTTTCAAAGAGAAAGAATTCTATTTTTTTTAAATTTCTTTTAGCTCTACCTTCATCTGTCCCACCATCACAAGATGTTTGAACCTAATCATAAGAAGTATCAAACTCAAATGGATAGCCATGCATTTACTGAGCACATGCATTCTTGTTAGAGGATAACTTCTTTACAATTTGAACACTCCGTACTTTTCTTTAGCGCCACCTCACACCAAAATATCAACTTTGCATACAAAATATCTGTCAAGTGAATTAGTTTCCCAATCACATTCACGTTCCCAAAGCAATGAACCCTTTTGATTGTAATGCTTCCATGACCTTTTCTCTAGCAACCCCCTAAGGACAGATGTTACTTCTGGTGAGGCGCTAAGACTTTGAGGCTTCTAGTTTGGCAACAGAGGCACTACATGTTATTAGCAGCACCAAAGAGAGCGATGTTAAGTCACAGTTATTGCACTGAGAAGGTAGAGCTAGTGAGAAATAATGAGCAGTAAAGGTAGTTTATATGTAAACTGCTTTATCTCAGTTTAACTTAATGCTCTTTTAGAAAAGTAAAGTTTCATCAGCCTCGAAACAAAAATATTCATATGAATTTTAGTATTTCATTGTTGTCTAAAATAATGGAAAGCTGTAGCACACAATAAACTGTCAAATAGTGTTGTGTATCTGGTAGGATTTATTGACTTTACTGTGACATTAACTTATTTAACATTCACTTAATGAATGTCACGTTAATATTTAAAAAATGTCATAGGCTGAAAACTTGCGATAGCTGTCTGTCACTCACTATTGTGTACATAATATATCATCTTATTTTATCTTTCATAAGTGTTGCAGTAGGTTCAAAGTGTTTTCTCACATGGTGTCAGTATAATATTACAGGGATTGCTTGAATTTTGTTTTGCCTATGGGTCTGTGCATTATGTCTGTACATGCATTAGTTGTCAGCAGAATAACACATAGATAACACATCTAACACACACAGTATACTGTCATCAGCTCATTGTGCCTGCCACTGCAGTCAGACCAGCAGCCAGAGTCTGAATGATGGACTGGCGTAGAATTACAACAATGTGCCCCTGCTCTTCATGTTGGACAGGTATATACACCTATACAATATAACACACAGACATGGTGGTGGGTTTTAGTTGTTAGGGTGTCAGCCAGCTGCTTCCTGTCACTTCCTCTTGTCTCTGGTGCTTTTCAGCTTCATTTGCTGTTTGCATGGAAATTAATCATTTGCTGACTATCCTGAGTCATTCCACATATCAACATGTTGGTTATTGTCACATTAGAGTTGCTAATACTTACATGTTTACCAGTAATTACTGTTAAGATACTGTTTAGTTAAACACCTGAACTGAAAGCATTAAGTCTTCAGGCATCAGAATCTGAGCGTGTGCACAGCTGGTTTTCCTAACCCAGTATTGATCAAATGAATATGTGTTGAGCCTAAAACCACGCTCAAGCAGTTACGAACATGAAAGCAGAGTTCTGCCTGCATGTAAACACAGTCAGTGCTTGCTGGATGCTTTGGCTGTCAATATTCAAGTCTGATCGTTACAGAAATGTCCTGCCTTTTATCTATATATTTCCTTAATGTGTATTTCATCTTGGAACATAGTGACGGATCATGCTATCGGTGTAAGCTCTGAGAATGAATTTGATAGGATGATCAGAAAGGCAGGATTGTTGAATTTGTAACTGTGTAACTGTGACTTTATCACTAGTGCAGCATGAGGTCAGCACTGAAGACAACGTTTTCTACCAAGTGGCAGTTGGCAAGTTCAGGGGCCATTTCATAGAATCTTTAATAGTTATCATTCCTGTCAGAAGACATGTCCCTCATCATGAGGTCTACTGCTCAGCACCACATTTAGTCATGGTGCAACCTAACACAAGATTTTAACTAAGCCCAGTTTAACATTTTAAAAGAGGATATCTATTACACATATTCATTCACTGCTTTTTTAAATAGACAACTACTGTAAGAGCAGTATGTCAAAGTAGAACCAGGAAGTAGTTCTCTAGTTAGGGCATACATTTAACACACCTTCCTTAAGAATGGGCTGATCTTACCTATGTATCAATTACATCTTTATAGTACCTTAAAATCAGTATCACCTCAGTGCAGAAAATACTTATGCTCATTTCAAAAATAAATATGTACCTATTTGCACTGCGCATGGAAAACTACTGGAATTACATAATATTAATGGACATTTTGCTTCGTCATTTTAAAGAGCATATTAATTTTTTCTTATTTTTATAATCTAATACAAGATTTTTTTGTTTATTTTGCATAAAATATGTGAATAAATAAGATACCTTAAATCAGAGCGGATGATTGGACACGCTGAGCTTCTTGGAGGCACAGCAAAATACATGTGTTCCATCCTGTATCTCATGTTGGACATGCAGATTTTATTGCTCCAAGCCTTTCTTTAAGATGCTGGGTCCATCACACTTGTGAATTAAGGCATGCTTTTTGTACAAAATATGTAAATAAGGAAACGGTGTGAAAAGTTTTTGTCAGATGAACCCTGCTTCGTCTGCAGTTAAATTATTGCTCATTTTGATGTTGTTTGTACGTCTCTTACAGCACTTGAATATTACTGTATTTCTAAGGTTTTGTTTATTCCTTTTGAAGTTTGTTTTTAAGCCTTCAAGGGGGTTTGATAAAGCTGATGTGAGGACTGACGGTATGAGACAGATCCCAGGTTTCTCACGGTACTGAGGCTGTAAAGGTTTAATGTTGTTAATAGTCTGTAATCACCAATAAAACACTTAGAACTATAGTGCTCCATTCATTTAAAATCTCTGTGGTTGTAACTTATATGTACATGTTGAAATGGAATAAATTCAGGTTGGGAGCTGTAAGGTCAGCTACACACAGCTCAACTCAGCTGTCTCGCACTTGTCTTCATTTATAGCCAAACATGGTGTGTTCACAGAAAAAGGATGTCTTTGTTTATTTGTTTTTATGACATTTGAGGTCACTGAGATTTACCGTCGCTCACAAACAGAAACAAATACTGTAAAGTCAAAATTATAGTTTAAAAAATGGCTACAATTATCAGAGGTTTTCTTGTGAATTCATTGCTGTTTTTGGTGGAGTCTGGAGTGTGTCACTGTTCTCATTACCAATATTTAAACCCATATAATCAATGAATAAGTTGAAAAAGTGATTATAAATGGTTTATTACATTTAAATAATGCATTGATTAGCTCAAAGTAAAATAGTGCTATTAAAAACATGATTTAATTTGAATTATAATTCTATGTACAAGACATTACTTTTTAAAATGTTTTAATGTTGTAATTATTAATTCATAATTTAAAGACAGAATAAGGAAATAGAATTGTTAACTAGCTAATGTAAGGATATTTTTTTTATTGGTATTTACTTGTACCACTAATATTGTTTTACTTGTATTTATATGCAAATTCAATGAATCAATTTGATATACTTTTTTAATGTATCAATGTATTAATTGACTATAATGAAACACTGTAAAAGTCTACAATTATTGCATTGGCAAACCACACTTTACAGAAAGTATCCAAGTGTTGAATGTCCCCCCACCACATGCACACCTGAACCCCTCTGATGGACCGTACAACTACATTGTGAGCCTGTGGGAGACATGGGCTAACAGTATATGTGGACAGTAGCTATGTGTGATACTGTGAGTTGAACTTATTGTTCAAATTAGGATTCAACACTTATATATTTGCATAACCACACTTTATGGAAGTTTACATAGAACAAATTATGTGGAATATACAACAATTCACTGTGAATGTCCAAATAATTTCTGATAATCATGTTATAAGAATTTACTTATTCCACAACACTCATTGAAATATTGTATGAACATGCACCCCGTGATTGTATACACAGAGCAGCAGTATGTGAGAGTTCTGTCAGTGTTGTGCACAACTGTACACTTTCAAAGAGCAGTTACATCACATACAATACAATAATGAGGTATACACACATGTATCTTTGAATATGATTGAGAAAAACCAGGTGGGCCTCTGGGACAATAAGCATTGAGCAACAGTTTAATGTAGGTTAACCCTACATTTTAACAACAATACTCGCACGATTATGATATATACATACTTCCATGCCATGCTGATAAACCACTACAGATACAACACATGCTTATCATCTGACATAGGATACATTAGATCGGGAGGGGAGGGCGGTTCATGCGTGCCTGGTTACACCATGGATGTATTCAGAGAAGGGTTATACATCCATGTACAGCAGTCGGGAACTGAATAATTCCGTGTTACGTCGCCGCGTTCTCTCCCGCTCAGCCAATGTGACCGCTTCCCGTTCCCTGATTGGCGGTTTTGAAATACATCGCGTGAGCTCATTGGTCTGTTTTGAACCGCTGCTTTACTGCGGTCAATTCAAAAGAGTTGGTCAGCATTCAGCGGCAGTCTGTGCGGAGAGTACATACCATACGAAACGAGGCACAGTCAGGTAATTATTATTAATTTCTCTACAGGTTGAAATATGAACCGATTAATCAGGTTAGTTGAGAACGTGGATCATTCGATCTGGACAGAAAAAGCTGCCACTAGAAAATCAATAGACGGTAACGTTAGCCTGGACGATTTAGCATGAGCTAAGCTAACGGTGGTGACCTTAACTTGCTCGCTCAACATGAAGAAAACGGCAATTGGATGTGGAACATTAACACGGTTATATAATCTCTTCTACCAAGGTTTAACCGCTACTGTCGTAATGTTAAGCGAAACGACAACATTAATGAACAGCTAACAACTTGTGCTAAAATTCAATGCAAAAAGAGATGTGAGCCCTGTAACCTAGCGTAACTTGTAACGTTAACGACAGTATTATTCAGGCAACGTACGTTTGCTTTGGCCTTAATGTTCCAGTTTGAAATAACTTAACTAACTAATATCTCTATGGTAAAATGCCTATGACGCAAAGCTGTGCATGCTGAATGAACAGTTACACGATGTGTCTGTTAGCCTTCTTCGTTTTTAGGCCACTTTAACGTCTTGTCATTAACGTGAAGTGGATTTGAAAAGCGAAGGGCAGCGTTAGCCTGAGCTGCTGGAGCCTACTGATTCCTGTTGAACTGCCACTTTTGACATGACAGCATTTTTTTTTTCAGGCAATAATGGAAGACTACTTGAAGATAGAGAAAATCGGAGAAGGTTGGTCTTATTATTATTATTATTATTATTATTATTATTTGTATTCTCTTCATCTCAATTATACGACAAATGGCTTCTGAAATGCAGGTGTGGGCCCCTTGAACTAAAACAAACGTACATTGTTCTCAGCACCTTTCCATTGCCACTATAGGCTCTTTTTTTCAACAAGGTCATGACTATAAAGTGTCGTCTGTGTAGCTTTGGCCGTGCTTAATACGCTTCCAATACTTTGTTAACCTGTTGTTGTGCAGGTACCTATGGGGTGGTGTATAAGGGCAGGCACAAGGCCACAGGGCAGATTGTGGCTATGAAGAAGATCCGTCTGGAGAGTGAGGAGGAGGGGGTTCCCAGCACTGCTGTCCGAGAGGTCTCTCTGCTTCAAGAGCTGAAGCATCCCAACGTTGTACGGTAAGATCACTTGCTGTGGAACTTAGGGTGTGTTACACAACAGGGCTCCTGCAAATTCTGACACTTGTAGTGAACAGTTGCATTAGATCTTTGTGAATCCTATAATGAAAAGTTTTTGTTGATACTGTGTCGGCAAGGTGTTGACTCTACTCTTACTACAAGTAGATTTTATCTACTGTGTAGATGTTTTCAGCTCCATACATGACACCTGCTTGCAGTATAAATATCTACCTTTGCATACATTATGTGAGCAAACAGGGATCATGTGAGTCACAGCTTATGAGAAAATGTACACGCATGTGTACAGTATAGACTTACCCAGTACTTGTGTTTGTGTGTATCCCAGACTCCTGGATGTCCTGATGCAGGAGTCTCGTCTCTACCTCATCTTTGAGTTCCTGTCCATGGACCTAAAGAAGTACCTGGACTCTATCCCCTCTGGACAGTACATGGACCCTATGCTGGTCAAGGTAACTGTGGTTGTGATGAATAAACTCTCATATCATAAGGAAGGTGATACGGTGAGCGATAATACTTGAAGACTAACACCATTCATGTCCTTTTGAATTTCTGGGCTAATTTTTTGATTTTGAGGCAACTTTGCTCATTCCTGTGTAACTGCTCATACGGTGAAATCGACATCCCAAAGTCATAATTTTTTCAAATGCGTTTAGGGGCTAGACTAAAAAAGTTATGTCATGTAATTTTTTTTTTTTTAAACATTTGTGATAGGCTATTTGTTTACCACTAATAAACCTTTGCTGCCACGAAATGTCACTTGTAAATAAATTCAGAATACAGTCTGTTTATATAGTTGCATCCTGCCTTCTTCAGCCGATACCTAAGTAGACAGGGGCTTGCTAACAGTTTAGTCATAACGGTTACCTATGTTATTATATTACATTTTCAATCTCATCGAAATGGAAGAAATTAGCGATAAAGGCAAAATAACATGTTAAATACCCTGTTCAATATGCAGATATGTTGCAGCAAAGATTGGTGACATGATAGTTCATGCTTGCAGGTTGTCATAGTAACGTAGCTAGTTTTCTGGGTTCACAGCTGTCAGAAATGGTGACTCAGCCAGCATTGGATACATTTGTCACTGTAAATAAAGTTCTAAGAAATTGTGGTGAGCGGTGAATATGACCAATTTTGGTAATATTGGGATTATCACTGACTTTTAGTAATCATTTAAAGTAGAGATGAAACCATTAATTTAATGGGGGGTGGAAAATGCAGAGACAAACAACTTTCTTCATGAATCACCACTTTAACATTGTTAATGTGCTATTCTTGTTTTGTTCTAGTTTTATTCTAGTCTTGTTCTCCTCCCTTCACTCTTCTCCACCTTTATTTTTTTTATTATTATTATTATATAGAGCTACCTTTACCAGATCTTGGAGGGCATTTACTTTTGTCACTGTCGTCGAGTCCTCCACCGGGACCTGAAACCCCAGAATCTTCTGATCGACAACAAGGGCGTTATCAAACTGGCAGACTTCGGCCTGGCTCGGGCCTTTGGTGTTCCTGTCAGGGTCTACACCCATGAGGTGAGAATCCATTCACACACTACTGGAATTCATGGAGTGAAACTACAATGTGACAATGGTCAGAGGAGGTTTGAGTAAACAACAACCGCAACAATCCGTGTGCGTGTGTGTGTTTTCCCAGGTTGTAACTCTTTGGTACCGGGCTCCGGAGGTCCTCCTGGGTTCACCCCGATATTCAACCCCTGTGGACGTCTGGAGCACTGGGACCATCTTTGCTGAGCTCGCCACTAAAAAGCCTTTGTTCCATGGAGACTCTGAGATAGACCAGCTCTTTAGGATCTTCAGGTAGCACACCTACATGCATTTCCCTTCGTTAGATGTTCAACTCCAAATGTGAACTAAAGCGTTGCATCAACTGATTGCTATAATGTAAACAAACAAATGCAAACTTAAGACAAGGGGTAAACACTTTTCACTAAAATGTTTTTAGTATTTCTCAGTGACTTCAAAAATAACAAGTTCAAGTTAGAAAGAAACTAAATAAAAAATTATGCCTGTTTCTTAAATAAGTCCCCCTCACTCTCATAAACACATTGACAGTGGACAGATGTATAGAATCTAATTCAGTTGGAGACACTTACTGTCCACCAGTAGCAATATCTAAGTTCTTTTGTAGAAAAACCTTTCTAAAAATACATTTTTGGAAGTTGTGAAATTGAATGAGGATATTAGAAGATTAGACTCTATTCTTACAAGAATTATAATTCTTTTTTGGCAAAGCTCCTGACTGATTCAGAATAAAACGGTGTGCTGTTTTGTTGATATGAAAGTGACAATAATTTTAACTTTTCTTTTCTTTTACTGACTGATTCTGGTGACCTTGTTTTTTTTTTTTTATTATTATTATGTTTTCAAAGATATTAAGTGCAGCTATTTGTTATTTAACTACCCAATAGATTTGGGAGTAGAAACTCTGTTCCAAGAATTTCACTTGCTTGTCGGTTCCACTCTCTCTGGACTGGAAGGCCCTCCACAAAGCGATAAGTTTTTAGATTTGTCTCTACACTAGGGGAAGATTTAATAAGAGTAGCGAGCACAGGAGGATGTGCGCCATGGACTGCAGGATTTCTTCTCTGCTCCGCTTCTCTCTCACTCACTCTACAGCAGCCGTATGCTTTTCTCCAACACTCAATGAATGTTCTTTAGTGTTTCAACTTGTACGTTATTTATATTGACCGCAATTTCCTCTATGAAGTAAACAAGCCTGCCCGTCTGTCTTCACGCGGCGCGCTCTACTCATCCTGCGAGTGTGAGACAGACTGGCAGAGCAAAGTCGGTTGGCCGATGTCTCTCATGAAGCAAGGTCTTGATTTTTTTTATTTTTCCCAGTGACTCAATCGGGAAGCTGGTTGATTGTATTTCCTGCCCGACGTATGTTGGTGTACAGTATGGGAGACCGGGGGGAATTGTGCCATCTTAAATTGCACCAATCAGAACTAACTTGTGAATGAAAAAAATAATGAACATGGTATTATTGAATCATATTATTTAATATCAGCTACCAAATTAAACTGGATGCCATTAATATGCAGGTTCCGTAAACCTTATGAAGTGAATTGTGAATATTTATGTACATTTGTGTAAAGGTTTTCATAAAGAAGTGTTTTTTTTTGTTTGTTTGTTTTTTCCCTCCCCCCTCCTGTTAAATATGCATATGACCTGTCCATCCATAGAAACAAAATTAAGAACAAGAATCGATAAACTCCCAAACATTACCAACCCAACTATAATATTTTAAAATGAACTACACGTTTTTGTTCAGTAAGAAGAGAAATATGATTTGCATAAATACATTACATTTATTACCAATTTACAACTTTGCTGCTAATATCTGCTCTGCGCCAATCGCGAACAGCTGTCTGCTCTGAGCGCATCAACCCTTCTCTGCTTCTTTCGGAGTCCTCCAGCTCGCATATTTGGGTTTCTCATAAACGGCATAATGGCTTGTCTGGATACTGTAACCTGCAATGAAATATAAAATATCTGCATGAAAATGACACAAATATGTAAACCATACAACTATCAAATAAAGGTTAAACGGTTTTGCTGAGACTCATACTAACCATTTAAAGCTCAAATTCTGTATTTAATGTAACCTGCAATGTTGAGGCGTATGTTTCACCCAGTGGCTACTCCCTTGTTTTGTGACCGAAGCAGTACACAAGCCATACATGATGCAACATGCAGCCCTTCAAACCTCTCCCTGAACCTTCAAAAGCCTCATCCCCAGGGAAGACTTTTTTACACCTGGATCCCTTATACATGAACAAAATGTCATCCCTGGTTCCTCCCAGCTGTAGGTTCTGAGGGTCTTGATCCCCTGGGGCAGACCCTGTTTAACGCTTCCCTCTCTGAATCCTTCTGTCTCTTTCTGTTCTTTCCAGGACTCTGGGAACCCCCAACAATGATGTGTGGCCTGATGTAGAGAGCCTACCTGACTACAAAAACACCTTCCCGAAATGGAAGTCTGGCAACCTGTCGTCAATGGTGAAAAACCTGGATAAGAATGGCCTGGACCTACTGGTGGTAAGGACTAGGGCTGAACTGTAACAATGCAATTCTGACTTCTGAAGTTAGAATCAAATCACTCATTCTATTGGATACATTGCCCACAGTGTCCAGCGGCAGTAAAAGCAGTTGGCTTGTGTAACTAACTTATTCTATAACTGACTGGAGTGAACTCTCTAAAACACAGCTGTGTTTTTATGCTGCAAACTTTGCAAGTCGAATTTTTCAAGGCAGGGACACATTTTTCTGATTAATCCAACATCACATGAGTGCAGCACCAACACCTCATCTCGCAATGTTAAAGGAAGTGAAAAATAATTAGTGTATCAGCCTTGTGATTCAGATCCGCTCCAAAACGTCCTGGATTTTTTTCCTTGGCCCATGCTACACCCTTCCTCCAAGTTTCATGAAAATCAAGCCAGAAGTTTTTCTGTAATCCTGACCATTGAATCGGGGCAGAGAGTCGATGGCGGCTGCACTCTTGCGTTGCTGTGAAAAGTTTCACAAGTTAAAAACAGCTGTGTGACAGTTGACATAAAACAAAGGATAAGATCAGGCTCAATGGCAGATACAGGTCAGTAAAAAAAATGCCATGATCTGCCCAGGTATTGATCTTTGAGATTGGATCATGACATCCCTACTTTTATCAATTTATGTTTTCAAAAATATTCCTGTATAATCCTAAAACCTCACATGTCTGTCAGGCTCCTTACTATAGAAGGCCTAATGTTGCTACACATCTAAGCTCCTGAGTGACCCAGTCTTCTGTTCTTGTTCCTCTTATTTAGAAAATGTTGACCTACAATCCTCCCAAGAGGATCTCGGCACGTGAGGCCATGACTCACCCCTACTTTGATGACTTGGACAAATCCACCCTGCCTGCTGCCAGCATCAACAAAATCTAAAACACAGACTGACCGACATACAAATGCATTCATACCCATTGTGAATTCTCATTCTGTAAATACTTGTGTGTGATATTCGTTGTAGACCTTTTTTTAGTGAAGTTTTGTCTTTCAACAATGTCTTTTCAATAAAACTGCACTTTCTGTGACTCTCAAAACTTTACACTTCATGGTTGTCATTTTGTGTGAATTTCTAAAATTACACTATTGCAGATGCTATGATGCATGTAGGACTTTAAGAAAACATAGTGATGAATATTTTATTAATTTTCTGCTACTAAATCCCCATAAATACCACTCACTGGCCCTTTTTAAAGCAAGATGGTGTGCCTGAGACAGGCTCTAGTATAGTGAGTGGGTATAACTGACTGTCGCACTTCCTCCGGTGCCCAAGGGGCCAGTGTCATAGGTTGACCTGATAAGGAAGCAGAATGTTTCCTTTAGGAACTTCCACAAGTCTGACCAAGTGTTTTTCCGGACGACATCCCCGTCCCAGGTTGTCCTGTGACACAGCTTTGATTTTGTAGTGCTCTTAATGTATAAGAGTATAGCAGGGTTGTATCTCCATCAGCAGCTCAGGATGCAGGGTTCATCTTAAAGATCTCCGTAGATGGCAATTTAAAACCTGTTCAGCAGCCAAAGTATGCTTGCAAACAGGAAGGGACTATATAGCCTAGAATTATTGCATCACTGTTTATTCCCTTATGTTATAACAATAATTCAAGTGCTAGTGGCAGTGACACTGTCTGAAAACGAGTGAACAGCAGCACAGTCCCACTAGTGGTTTATACACGTGTATAATGTCTCCTGAGTGGCAACTTCAGATACCCCAAGGATAACATGGTTTATTTTCAACACTCACTAGAAATAATTTCCACACTTAGTTGGAACCTGAGCTTTACTTTCTATGTCTACCTCTGATTATTACTTTCCACTTTTTGATCTGTTGGTGTTGATAATCTTTTACACGTTGTGAAAGCTCTGTGATAGCAGTCGACCACGATCAGTGACGCCAACCTTCACAAAAAGTATCGCCTGTGATTGTGCACAACATCCATTTGTCGCTGATTGAGGTGGAGCTAGTTTTACTACTTTATATACAGTTAATATTTCCAACACAGGGACATAGCCCCCACCAAAGGGTCACCAGATAAGTCTGAGGAGTCTTGAGATAATTAATGGGAGGGGAAGAAAAAACAAAGTTATGCTGCACATGTTTGTCTCCATTTTCTTTACTTTCTTTCTCATTGCTTTTCTGTGAAATTTTGAATAATTTGAGCCTGAAAACAGTTGTTTTAATAAAACGATTTTTTAGTCTCTTTGGTGAAACTGCTGCCAACCCTGAAAAGTGACATCTTTACAGATGTCTGAGTGAGTAGCTGTAGCTTTGTCAAGACTACTGACGTAAAGCCTGGTTGTGAAGAAAATCCGAACCAGGCTTTATCCAGAGTGTAATGCAAGTGAAAATGTTGTCGTAGAAATGATTTGTTGATATGTGATAGGAAAGACGTGGTGGGGATAATAGCATCAGCGACGGAAACAAATGAGGGTTACAGAGAAAACTGCTGGACTGGAAATAAGGGAAATAAATAATTTAGAGAAAGAAGCACAGCTGCAATCATAATGTCTATGGAAGCAAATATATATTTGTCATCATTCCTTTTTAGAACACACACATCCTTCAAATCCTTCCTGGTTACAAAGAAGTTGGGGAGCTTTCTGAACACACTTTCAGAGCCTTGCTATATGGCAGTTACAGACATGTTGTGCTTGTAGGCATAAACAGTAACACTTTTGGATGTAGCTTTTTGTATCTACACAGACATACATGACTGAATGTACTTCATGTGAAATACACAGATGTGGAAAGTGTAAATTTACTTTAATCCTTGTTGCCAACTGTTACAAGCGGCCAACAGTATTTTATACCGCTATTATAAGATACATCTGTAACTGTTGATGGGACGCCTCGAGCTATAAACACCATCAATTATTATTCTTTCTATCATGAACTTAAATCATCAAGGTTTACTATTGGTAAAACTGTCCCAGAAATAAATTCCATCAGGGACCGTCTTTGGAATGAATGGATGCTGTGAAACACTGTAGTGCCTGGACCCATGACTTGATTATGGACTGGGCCAGTGCCCCGGGGCCTCAGACTGTCAGGGGCCCCCAAGCCTCACACCGTGCAAAGGGAATTGTACCACAAAGGCCACTCAGACCCATCAGTGCTTACAATGTGAGGGCCCCCGGGCCACCACTAAGGCCTCTGGGCCCTCAGTGCTTACACTGTCACTAAACATGGTTTAAAACAAGCGCCTCTCTGAGAGTACAGACCTGTAACTCAGCCACCGGCTGGCACGCTACAATGCTGTGACATATACAAGCAATGACTTTATGATTAAATTGTTTCCTAGAGCACACAGTTCTTTGTAGATCTAGCCTCTCAATTTTGCTCTCAAAGTGGACCAGATTGATACATTTAACTACAAAATGTATATAATTTCTTCCGAGGGGGCATGCCTCCGGGGGCCAGCCACTACAGTCTTACAGAATCCTGTAGGAAACAGTGCACCCTAAAAGCTCAAACTCACTCTAAGCCAAGCCACATTGCAAAAAGGAATCCAGGTATGTGTGTGTGAGCAGACAAAGTGATTAATTAAAAAGGCTCTAATAACCAAACAACGTAACAGACTCCGAGATCTTCATCTGAAGTCACATGTCATCCCACTGTGTGGTTTCACCTGCTGCATGCTGCTGCTTACTGTGTGGACAGTCATACAGTGATATGAGGATTACTGTTTTGTATTAATGATTTATTTTCTTCTAGATTATCCTCTGAGTAAAATTATTCTTATCTCACATCTTGTTACATTGACTATCTCATGTGGCTCAATAGACACTGTGTCCCAGCCGCATATTTCAACACTATAAAATAATTCTAACTGAATTTTAAAAAAAGCATGCAGACTTACATGGCTCCACTTTAAGATTGGTTTTAATAGGCACTATTGTCCCACAATGCAACACTCGACAAATCCAGAAGAGCTACTCGCTTCTGGAAAGAAAAGGAAAAATGATGGTGGTAGGACGGTCTCATTACTAAGACAGTAAATCTTCAGAAAAACAGCAATAAAATGTATAGGATACACTGCTTTATAGTATTAGTGTATACAGTGATGGAAGTACTCAAATCCTCTTCCAAAGTAAAAGTAGCAGTGCCAGCACACCAGGTGCAGCGCCCTCCATCTCTGGGCCCCCGGATGCCACCTGTGAGCTCTTCCCATGCCCCTCTCCAGGAGGGGGCCCTGGTTGCATTGTTCAGAAGATCCCAATTCATAGAGGTTCCTCAGAAATACATACATTTATATGTATAGATATATATACACACATAAATGCTATCTATCAAGTAACAAAGTATAAATACTGAGATTTATTTTACAGACAGGATATGTGAGCAGTGCCAGCAGCCAGAGACAGAGCATGTAGGCCTTGTTTCATGTAGGCAGTAATGTGAAGAAAGAGAAGCCATGTGAACTGAAATCATAACAGAAATATCAGTAAGAAGTATTCTAGAGTATGGAGGGAAAGAAAAGAGAATACAAATTATCTAGAATGAAGACGGCACATAAGACTAGTTCCAGACGGTGGCAGCAATGCAACACAACGGAGGCCTTAAAACCCCGAAGAAGAAGAAGAAGAAGAAGAAGAAGAAGGAAACGCTCATGGTGAGTGTGTTGTTGTCGTTTTTGCATATGATACGACTATAGTAAAGGTGTATTAACTGAACTGGAGAGCTGTCTACAGGCGCCACAGTCACATATTAACATGCTGTTTAATAAAGTTATGTTCATTTACTTACAGTTGGATTTGTTAGCTACTAACGGAGCAGTTACATAGAGCTAACTGTAGCTTAGCCTCTTATTTATATATGAAATATGTTTCTGATCTGGTTTGGAAGAAGTATTAACGTTATGCCAAACTCTGCTAACAACTTTGTCTTGTGTTAGATATGACGTCATTGTCAAACCGTCATGAAGTATTACTTTTATATTCTGATTTGGTGAACGAAGACTGCATCAATAAGGCAACCCATTTTAAAATCTATGATTTTCTTTAAATACATATTCCTCGGTATGTCACATTCATAGTTTTTTGCTGCAGTTTAAAAATGTTTCCTACATTTTTACAGCAATTTGGTGTAAGGTTAACCTTGTGAAGTGTTGCAGACTGCATGTCTGTTCCTGTTTATCATGTTCATTCTCAGTTAGTGTGGGTATGATCTCATCATCAGGTCTGTGAGTATTCTGGGTTAACCAATAATGTTACATAAATAAAGACTAGAGTCTCACAAGCTCACTGTGTGTGTGTGGTGATGGCTTTAATAAGCAGCTCCTCTCCTCCCAGAATCACGATGACGACTTCATGGAGTGACCGTCTGCAGAACTATGCCGACCTGCCGGCCAACATGGACGGTGTGGCCACGAAGAAATATCGACGAGAAGCTCACCAAAGGTACGTGAAGCAAATGTACTGCTAAAGTGTGTGTGTGTGTGTGTGTGTGTCTGTCTGTCTGTCTGTCTGTCTGTCTGTCTGTCTGTGTCTGTGTCTGTGTCTGTCTCTGTGTCTGTCTCTGTGTCTGTGTCTGTGTCTGTCTCTGTGTCTGTCTCTGTGTCTGTCGGTATGTCTGTCGGTATGTCTGTCTGTGTGTGTTTCGCTCAGTATTTAGTATTGCAGCATATTAATGATCTATGATTTAAAAACAAGTTCACATACACACATGTAGAAGATTCACTTATAGTAGATGTGTTCCCTGCTGAGGCTCAGGCTCTGCTCATGGATAAATGAGTAACCTTGGTTGGTTGTTGATGATCTGACATACACAAACCTAGTTATTTAATGTTGGTTTAACTGCTGACGCTACATGGTTCAGATTAGATCCAACTATCGTTGAATACAACATTTTTTTTTTTTTTTATCTTTTATTTTCAGTGGCAAAAAAGCTTCCTCAAAAGCTGCTTTCACATGATCAAGGGAAAAACCGCTCTGCGCTGGCTATGCCGTTGTTTTCCTCTGCAGAGAGCGCTCCGCTCTAAATTACCACTGAGCGCTGCGCTCAAAGTTCTAATTATTTCAACTTTGACCTTGATTGTCGCTGACCTTTCAGAGTGCAACCAATGAGATAACAGCTGTATGAAGCATTAGGCAGGGGAGGTAACCATAGTAACAAAACTAACTGCGTTCACCGCAAGGCTCTGCGCCCGACCTCGTGGTGAGCGCACAGAACATTTCCTATCATGTGAAGGCAGCTTAAGGATTTATCTAAAAGTATAATTGAGTCTGTTGAGATTCCTCAACTAAATAATTGCTGGGAATTATTGTTGATGAGAGTTTGAATGGGAGAGATCAAATTGACTGTTAGTATAAAAATAAATAAATCTATTGGTATATTACGGAGGGTTAGTTATTATGTCTCTTTACTCTTAATTACAGTCTGATTTATCCCCATCTTTCATATTATAATATGGTGTGGGTGAGTACTTCTACTACTCAAAAGGTTTTAGTCCTCCAGAAACGTTTTGTTGGCATTACAAGCCGATCAGAGTCGCACATCTCATCTGCTAATCTTTTTCAGAAACTCCAGATTCTTTCTATTTATGACATCAATATTATATTATAATATACTTTACCAAATTATTGAATGGTTTTTCCCATCTTACAAAAAACTGTTTGTCTATAACACGTTACAAAAGATGCTTAGAAGACCTGCAACTGTTTTTGTGTATTAATGTCCATGTATCCATGTTTTACGTTTTTTATTTTTATTATTTGTTTCACGTTCAGTGACATGTAATATACAGTAACTATTGCTCAGGAGGCAATGCAGATGTATAAACCAATATCCCCGTCACAAACACAACTATACTCCCATACATGCACACCACACACACGTAGCACATCACACAATCGCAATCTGTCTTTTTATTATGTCTTGTTCTAATAGTTTGCCATCACTATTATGAAGTAATATAAGTAATATAATGTTTTGTATGTTAATCTTGTGTTCTCTATAACATTGTGAAATGTTAACAATATTTAGATGTAGGCTTCAATTAAGCCCGGTAGGTTTTCTGCCTCTTCCTGCACTGTATATCATTTGTTATCTTATGTTATGTTTGTGTTTTTTTTTTTAATTCTGCAAATAAACTTTAACTTAAAACTTTAAATTAAACCTGGATTTGCTGTAATTATGAAAACAAACCTGCAAAATTGCAAGCTTATTCAAAGTTAGCAGGATCATGGCTGAGCCATAAACCCATTTTCAGAACATACTTTCATAACAAGCAACTACAGAGCAGTGTTTTTATTATGATTTTCATACATTGAGTATTGGCAAATCAGCAATGTGCTTGCTTAGTGAAACACAAGTTTAATTGAATATCAGTTTAATTTTCCCTACAAAAAAGTTTTTAAAAACACAGGTAAAATGCAACACGACAATCGTAATGATGTAGTTTTCTTTCCTTAAATCTCGTACACTACACACCTTTGCTGAATCCTAGACATGTGAAAACCAAGTCTCCCAACAATTTTCATATCCATATTATTCGCAGCCATCCTTAAAGAGTAACGTAATATGAGAAAAACATTTCTCTCTGCTTGAGCGTTTCAAATCTGTTGCACCTCTGTGGAAATGGAATAAAATTGGGTAGAAAAGGCATCTCGCACTGGCATTGTGCTTGTTGGGATTAAGAGCACCCTGTTGCACGTGTACGCACACCCAACAGGGATCACTGTGTACTGACACACCCTGAGTTCACTTGTACATCACTGCAGCACAGAGCTCAGCAAAAACACGATTTTCTGCTTCTGTTAAATTGCTCTTTAAAGGTTATGTACGCGACATTCAGAGCATTAATATAGCAGCAAACAATTATTTGCTATGTAAAGATAAAGTGGAGTGAAGTGTCTCTCCCTCGGTGTCTGTTGTAATCCCAGTTTCTCTGTGCTTTGATTATGTTGCCGGGCCGGCCGTGCGTGCATGCGAGTCCCTGTGTGTGGCAAGCTAATGGCCGCCGCTCTGCACTGCTCTTACGGCGGTCGGGACCGCGTCATCATTGGTATCATTGGCCACTGTTACATTTTTTGCAGAAATAATGGCCACCTGTTTCCCTCTCAGGTCAACGCTGTAAACTCTGTTAGCACCACAGGCTCAGCCACCACCATGGTGAGAACTGTGTGGAGGCAATAGATATGCTCTGAATTCTGTGTATAGCACCTTTTTAAAGCCATCCTTATCTTTGACAGAGATTTGAAAGAAAAAGCACTTCAGAATATAAAAATACCCAGATCTTCTGCAGGTCTCCTGCATCCATAAGGC
The DNA here is from genome assembly GCA_943593645.1 of Bovichtus variegatus. Lineage (NCBI taxonomy): Eukaryota > Metazoa > Chordata > Actinopteri > Perciformes > Bovichtidae > Bovichtus > Bovichtus variegatus. Next base: position 224,944 of record CALSCE010010967.1, read on the forward strand.
CCATAGAGCATGCGCACTAGAAACTTCCACCAGCCGAGCTTGGGGATAAAATTGGGGATAAAATTATACAATCGTTCTTCTAGACTTTTCAAATGTTATCGGACCGAATGGATCAAATTCTGATAGAAAAAAGTAGTTTCATGGCAGTTGTGACGCTCCAAAAAAAATTATCCACTGATTTACAGATAAGATTTTCTATCCCAATGTGGGGAAAAGTATTATTGGGCCCAACGGCATCACGTGATGGACCCTGAAGTTGTTGGCTTCGAGGCCCGGCGGTCTGCCTGGGGGCTTACAAACACCGCCTACCGGCCTGAGTAAAGATGGCCTATATGCCGGATTAATGTTCCGCGAGGTAGAGTTTTAGATAACGCGTGATCATGTTCCATGATTAAAACATGCCAAAAATACAATATTATTTAGTTACTTGGCTCTAAATTTCTGTTATTGATTAGTCAGACAGCCATGTTAAAAGAGATAAACTTATACAATTCTTTTATTTACAGTAATATGTTGCGCTACATTGTCAATAAAGACGTAATATATCCTTACGGGAGATATGCACTAGGGTACGTTAGTGGTGTGAGGGTGGCATACCACTTTCAAGCGGCACCTGCCGTTAGGGAACGGCACATGCCAGTGGAACAGCAGCGGCAGACCATTCCAAGGATCGGCACCTTTTCAATCTCGCTGTCACTCACTGGAATCTTGCAAATGCCATTAGAAACATTGGGGGGAGGCAGAGGAACATGATTTTTTTTCACAGATTATCTCTCTCACACACTATTTTCAGGATGTAGTGACATTTCAGCAAATATGACATTTTCATTTTCAATAAAGTTACCAACCACAGATTTAAAGCATTTCGCACAATGCCCAGCCCCCCATAACGGAGGCTCAGCTTTGCTCACCAGCACACTTGTTTACTTGGCTCTGGGTCATTTCATGCTGGTTTGCTGGATGGTAGGTGTGAGGCTGTTTGTGCATCCCTGTGCGTCCTTCTGTGTATACCAGTAGAACATGAGATACAAATAAAACGCACTCATTAATCATCAGGCCTACTCCACGGGGTACACATCACTGAATGAAGTTGACAAAATGAATGCTACTCAAGGTCTACTTACACGCTCATTCTTGAGCTCAGACATTTCATATTTCTGAGCACTTTTTTGAGCACTTTATTGGCTTAAAAAGGTTGATCTTACACTTGATGGACGACTGTGATATCCTAGAAAGCTCCAGACAAGCTTGTTTGGTTAACTATTGTTTCCCAAGCTCGATCATTTAATGAAGCTCTATAAGCAACTTCATCCTTCCTCCCGTACGTTTTTAAATTAAAATATTTAATTCCGAACCAAAGAGTGTGTGTGTGTGTGTGTGTGTGTGTGTGTTATATATATATATATGTATATATATATATATGTATATATGTATATATGTATATATATATATATATATGTATATATATATATGTGTATATATATATATATATATATATATATATATATATACAGTGCATCCGGAAAGTATTCACAGCGCTTCACTTTTTCCACATTTTGTTACGTTACAGCCTTATTCCAAATTGTATTAAATTAATCTCTTACCTCAAAATTTTACACACAATACCCCGTTATGACAATGTGAAAAAAGTTTTCTTGAGAGTTTTGCAAATTTATTAAAAATAAAAAACTAAGAAATCACATTTACGTAAGTATTCACAGCCTTTGCTTAATACTTTGTAGATCCACCTTTGGCAGCAATTACAGCCTCAAGTCTTTTTGAATATGATGCCACAAGCTTGGCACACCTATCTTTAGGCAGTTTTGCCCATTCTTCTTTGCAGTACTTCTCAAGCTCCATCAGGTTGGATGGGAGACGTCTGTGCACAGCCATTTTCAGATCTCTCCAGAGATGTTCAATCGGATTCAAGTCTGGGCTCTGGCTGGGCCACTCCAGGACATTCACAGAGTGGTCCTGAAGCCACTCCTTTGAGATCTTGGCAGTGTGCTTCGGGTCGTTGTCCTGCTGAAAAATGAACCTTCGCCCCAGTCTGAGGTCAAGAGCGCTCTGGAGCAGGTTTTCATCCAGGATGTCTCTGTACATTGCTGCATTCATCTTTCCCTCTATCCTGACTAGTCTGCCAGTTCCTGCTGCTGAAAAACATCCCCATAGCATGATGCTGCCACCACCATGCTTGACTGTAGGGATGGTATTGGCCTGGTGATGAGCGGTGCCTGGTTTCCTCCAAACATGACGCCTGGCATTCACACCAAAGAGTTCAATCTTTGTCTCATCAGACCAGAGAATTTTGTTTCTCATGGTCTGAGAGTCCTTCAGGTGCCTTTTGGCAAACTCCAGACGGGCTGCCATGTGCCTTTTACTAAGGAGTGGCTTTCGTCTGGCCACTCTACCATACAGGCCTGATTGGTGGATTGC
>CALSCE010011039.1:0-13616 GCA_943593645.1 Bovichtus variegatus
TTTATATGAATCACTTTCAATCCGAGCTCACTTTAGTGACATCCCCCCACTGGTTTTGTTAACATAACTCATACTCGCCAGCACCATACGGATTATTTCTTGATGTCCATTGCGAGTTCCTTGAGAGATGGTGCTGCTCTGGCTCGTAACCCCACACAGAGCTCATTTCAGCCAAGCTCTGATTTTTTGATTGGCATTCACTGCTGTGTTTGCCAGGAGTGCTGGCTGTTATTTGCATAAAAGAGGAAGGGGTTCACATGTCCCTGCTGCTCTGCAATCCGCTGCCCTTGCTGCACCCCAAAGAAAAATCAGCATGCAATGCACAGAGAAAAAATAAAAAACCTTGAGCTGGCCTGGTGCAGCTCTGCACTGTAGACTCAACGCTTCTCCTCGCCTCGTTTTACACTTTCTTTTCTCCTCTTTTTAGCCCAGCGTGAATACACTCGTACAAATCCTACGCTATCTGAGCCAGACCCCTTTTCTCCCTCATATTCCTGCAGAGAATCCTCTTATGAATGTCCTGGCTTGCGTTTTGCTCCACAGTGTGAAGCTTTTACCTTTGTGCGCCGCTGATCAGTGGGACTCGGTCCCGGGTTGACAGCAGGCGATCGCTCTGCCCCGTGGTTTGACTAGCTGACCGATACGAGAGTCAAGGGGAGGAAGCAGAGGATGGGAGGAGGGGAAGGAATGAAGGGGATGAGAAGTGGGTATAATTAGGAGGCTGGGAAAGAAACAGTAAAGAATGGAAGGGCTTGAGGGATGTCAAACATTGTGGCACTTTCCAGGCGCAACTGTGTGCTCTTTTCCACTAAACCTCTTGAAATAACCCCTCTGCCTGTCTGTCTCTCTGTCTGTCTGTGTGTCTTTGCTGGGCCAATACTTCTAACCCAAGGCAAAGACGGCACGAGGCGCAAAACAAACTTCTTTTTGCTGATGCTGTAAACCCATCTCTCATCTTTGTTTCAATCTCCGACTGAAACAAGAGTGGAGAGGCAAACTTGGCTCACACCAACATGAAGTGTAGAACAAAGGACGTTACAGTAGTAAAGGCTTCTCCCCAGCGGGCAAAGGGGGGCGGGGCCACAGAAACTGAAGTGCCAGCAGCTGGACAGACATGTGTTTAGAACAAAATGTCTGCAAAATGCAGAGCAACAAGCCGCTGGGAGAGTGAACGAGTCCCGTTCAGCCTGATCCCAGCAATGACTGACTGCACCCTTACCGGGGATTACACAGAAGAACATTACTACACACTTGTAAGAGGATTGTAAGACACTACTACTATCACTACAGCACACTTACAATACAAGAAGAACTGTGAATACCTCCTCCAAAACTGAGCAAGGCTTCCTTAAAAACAGCCATCAATTCCTGCCCTTTTTTTCTTTTCCTCCACCCATTTTTCCACCCCTCCTTCCAACCCCTTCATCCCCTCTGCAGAAGCCCTGGAGGATCCGTCCAGTGCCGGCGTTGTGGCGGGCGCCGTGATCGGCTCCCTCCTGGCCCTACTATTGGTTGTCGCTCTCATTGCCGTCCTCCTGACCCGGAGTCGCCGGCAGCAGAGGCGCGGCTACCCCAGCAGCGGGGACTCCATAGCAACCGGAAGCGGCGGCAGCAATTGCGGAGACTATGGCAACAAAGCCCGCCTGCTCTTCAGCGGGACTGGCAACAACAGCAGTAAGAACGGGACGGGTGCGAACAACAACGGGCCCATCTACACGTATCGGGAGGGCTGCGACGCCACGGGGACTCTAACGGAAAAGGCCAACGACTACCACCATCATCACCTGCACCATCCCTCGATCGGCAACCCCCCCTCCGCCCACGACATCCTCCTTAGTGGTGAGATAGACGAAGCTGAGAGGAGGAAGTTCGACCTGGATGACAGCATGGAGGAAGAATACGACAGGTTTGTAAGCATCGGAGGAGGCGGGAACATGCTACCTCCAGCCTACCACGTCCACAGAGGCCATGGCGGTGAAGAAGAAATGGACGTGTACCTGGACGACGACATGGAGTCTCAGAGAGACGGCTCTGTCATTTCCCGGACTGCCATTTATGTGTGAGGAGAGGAAAGGAAAGGTGAGGGCTGAAAATCAGGAGAGGAGAGGCGGTGGAGGAAGAGGGGAGTTCGAGCCGGCCTCCTTCGCCCACCAAATCAATCGACATTGCCTCCATCGGCTAAACACCTGCTTCACAGTCAGCTTCATTAAAGAGCTGCCGTCAGTTCCATCCTCTCCGCTTGACACCGACTCTAGAGTTTTATAAAAAAAAAAGAAAGAAAGAAAGAGAAGTTGGAAATGAAGTTTTAGTGAAGCTGATGAAGGGACCCTTGTGATGGCAGCAGTGGACTGTGGATGAATATGTTTAATCGTGGAGACAGATTTCATTCAGTGTCAGCCAAATGTAACACAGCGGAGGAAAAAATACTGCAAACAGCCAACAAAAAGCACAGCAACTGATGTGACGCTGCTTACTGCCTACGTTCTTGTTTCTTCAGCTTTGCTAGTGATTATGTTGAGTGACTACATTGTTTGTATTTTATACCTACCAGAAAATGTAATCTGCAAAGCCGGGAGCGCCATAACCACTTCTCCAAAATCGACAAAAAACGCCTTCCTGTTTCAAAATAAATCATCATCACCATCATCACCATCAACACGTTGAACCAAACGGATTCTGCGGATGTCTTGAAAAGCCAAACGCGTCACGACAATTATGAAGTTTCATTCCAGTGACAACTTTTTCCGCGGGGCTCGCAGTGACTCGGGGCCCCCGCCCCACCCTGTGACACCACCTGGGTTCATGATGGTGCCGCTGGAGCGAGGGCCACTAAACCGAGCTACAGAACAGACTCGACAGCGTGCGCTAATGTGCGGCTGGCTGTGGTGTTAATGATGTGCATCATCTATATATTGGGCGCCGTCTCCCTATGGCACAGTTGTTGTTCTTGTTGTAGATGTTGTTGTTGTTACTGTTGTGTAATGGTGTTGATCTCGCGAAGGAAAAGACGCACCGGGAGCCTTGGGGATTTCACCCAATACCATATTGGGTCGGTAATGACTCATTTAATGGGTAAAAACTCTATTTTTTCCCCCCTTTCCTCTTTAAATCCCTTCTCACTTTCTTTATTTCCTCTTTCTTTTCCTCCTCATTTCTTTCGGTTCCACACACTTCCTGCACCATTTGTGTGTTTTCTGCTGACGCTCTGTGCCACACACATTACATCTCTCTCATTCTGCTCTTTCTTTATTTACATAATGGGCGGCTTAGACGAGTGCCGCACTGACTGTGTGCAGGGAGAAGGGGATAACTCGTATTTATATTCCTATCTGGGTCGCATTCAACACGGCAAAAATATTCTCCAGCTTTGTTGGAGGCTGCTGTATTTCATGTATTCATTTTCCATGTCCTGCAGAATGCTCTTAGGCTATGTACCGGATTATTCCATGTTCTGTATTTTGATTGGACAGAAAGACACGGTTTAAGACGCATTTCAAGGGAGGAAGTGAAACAGGCTAAATGAAATCCCAAACCTTTGTTTCTTACAATACGTGACTTGTGCTGACTGGTTCGTCTTTCACCAGATGTCTCGCGTAAGTTCGCTGTACATGCAAAACAGAATCAAAATGTTTTATTTTGGTGGTTTGAAGACTGTGTGTAAATGACGGTACGTCTTAGAATACTTTTTATTCTTTTTGCAACACAGAGCAGCTTATTGAGACGCAGCTCTTATGTTTCCTCAACACATTTGCCTTATTGACTTCCAGCTTTTTCCTACTCATCGTTTTCCAGGGCACCAAATTGGCAATTTCTCAATTAACCGTGGAGTCATATAAGGTGTCTTTTTGTCTTCTGATGGGGGGTGATGGTGGGGGTGACACAGCGAGGCTCTCGGGAGGGAACATCTCATCACAGGCAGAGCTTTTGAGATGCCACAGAGAGCGTTAAAGTTAGAACGAGAGCGTTTAAAGAACAAACTGGACTCGTGCTTCACGCTGCAGCCGCTGGACTGAGCACGCTCTCTGCTTCTCAAGCTCTCTGTGGCGCATCACAGACACACACTCACACACTGTAGAGCAACTTTAGTGCCGTCACTTTGCAGTCAAGCGTACTGTGTATAAAATCAAAGTAAAACCGTGTGGTAATATTTACAGTGCATAATATTAGTAATATTCCTGAGAAAGGGTCTGAGAAAGGGAATCTTTAAGGAATGTGATGATCAGTGCATTTTGAGCCTGTTAAAATAATGTTATGCTCGTATTATAAGTCTCGTCCCGTTTCATTTACTCATGCCTCATTACGATGTGAGGATATATTGTGATAATAAGTACGCTGTTATTACTCAGAATGAATTCTAACGACTGTTCTGTGGGTTTAAGGTCCGAGCACAGACGGATTCACAGAGTGAAAGCTGAGATATTTCAAATGTGAAACCTCGGTTTATCGTCCGTTTCACGTCCCACGAGTCCTGAGCGGGTCCGTTGTTGTTAATCGTTGTTGAACATTACTGTTATTCTGTAAATGAGACAGTTATATCTGCTGTGTCCATATCCGATCCATGAGTGGGAACATTTCATAACATTTCACAGCGAGAAACCGCCGCACTGTAACTTCTGTTGCCACGCGTGTCACGTGTAGTAGGACGTGTTTATTGTGTCACTGCAGTACAGTTTGGATTAAACTATGTGTTTTCAACTCCGTAGGGTGCGTGCATGCTCCAAGATCCAGACAACAAAACATTTCATCATTTACACAAAGAAATATATGGTGTAATATGTCTCCAGGTTACGATTTAAAGATGATTAATCAGTTATATTATGTTTGAAACACTTTCCTGTTCTCCCTATTGGAAAATATCTTTTGGGGTTTTTTTTGGGAGATTAAAATGTTAATGATTTTCACCCTAAAAATAAAATCCCTGACTTTTTGGAGTTTCATCTGTCTGGCCTTTGTGGGCCGCACATCTTTTCTCCTGGGGGTTTCTTGCAGCGGCATTATTCTAAACAGTCGACTATGATCACAACTTCCGTGCCTAATTAGTCCCAGAATCTTGTATCGTGCATGTACCCTCAGTGAGGAAACTCATCATCACTCATAACTTTTGTTTTTGCACAACCCATTTTCAATAAAAAAAACTTCTCTGTGGAAAAAACTGGTAATTAATGAAGCCAAGTTATCAGTCTATAAATACTAAGACTCCTCTTTCTTTCCTCAGCACATTTCACAGCACAATGCAGTTTAGTGCAGCTGCTTCGGGATGTTCAGCCTCAACAGAGCTGCCACGTTCGGCTTTAAGGAGAAGTGTCTTTGTCATCAAGTTCACACCTGGAGGCTGCAGAACATCACACTTTAGCTCAGCACAATCGCATCTGAGTGCGTCGTTTGGGTCTTTGACTCGAACTCTGGCGCCTGAACCACTGTCGAGTGACCCCCACGGACCAATCACAGGAAGCGCACCATGCAGGTGTCCTGTGATTGGTCACGGTTTGTTTTTCTTCTCCTGTTTTGGTGAAGGAGCCTATTTGTTCATTAGCTACCACTGAATTTGATGACTGTTCTGTTAATCAGACAATAATTATGGAGGTATCACATCCCGTGGTCCCTCTTTCTCCCGCGCTCTGTAGTTTTACTGCGAGGTGCAGGGGCCGTTGATGAGACCCTGCACCTCGCTGGCCACCAGCGCTCTGTTCGTCTTACCCACAGTAACCAGTGCAGCATTAGACACATGGTGGAAGTAGCTAGCTCGCTCGCTAGCTCGCTAACTGTCCAGCCGCTGAATTAGTAAAAATTTAACAACTTTGGTCCATCCACACACTTTGGAAGCACATCACACGCGCTGAGAAGCGTATATTTCCACCACATGCATTTTGTCTATAATGAACGCTAACTGTGCCAGTTGGAGAACTGAAACACGCATCACCTCCGACCTGCAGGTGTGAACCTGCCTTCAGCTCGGCTCCTGGACTTGCTAACTTCGGCTTCTTGCTTTGGTTAGTTTGCTCGGAGGCAGGACTTAGAGGACTTTTGAACTTGATAAAGGTAAAAGTAAAGATAAGAAGTAGGCCGCTATGAAACGCACCTGAACTTAATTGTATGTGTGTTAGGAATGTATATAAGCAAGAAAAACAAAAGTTTTTGGATGTTTTTATTGGAGAATGGAGTTCAAAAAGAGACCACTGAGAACAATTTGAAAACCTTGATAAAAAGGTGAGAATTATGCCGTTTCTTTACGTCAATGAACTTCCCAAGAAGGTTAAAATGCAACCTTGAAACTAATCTAATCCACTAATTCAACTTGTGCTCGATAAGATTATTTAGCTTTGATGAAAATAAGATTTAATCTTCCTTCCATAAGACTTTCTTGAATTTTCTTTTTGCTGCAGTGAGTGAGACAGACTGTCCCAGTAGCCTGTCCAGTGAGTGGAAAATGGGGTCGTGCTAGTTACAAGCATCTCTGTGATCTCCAGCCCGCTGCCCTGCCTCACGTGGCGTGTGCACTGGGAGGTTGCAGTCCTGAACGTAACCCCTGCAAGTCGTGTCCTTGCTGCCGTGAGTGTGGCGCCCAATGCTAAGCAGAGGTAACGGGTCACTTGGCTCTGTCAGGGGGAAAGAGGGAGGAGGAGGAGGAGGAGGAGGGTGAGCTCGGTGCTCCATCTGGGAAATACCAAATAGGCCGGCACAGAAAGGAGAGAAAGGGAGACTTTTTCTTCTTGAATCAGAAAAATCAGGAGTTAAAAAAGACAAGAGGCAGAACAGAAAGTGAATCCCCAGCCCCTGCCGAGAGGATGAGAAGATATCACCGGGTTTTTTTTGTAAGCCACCTGAGACGAGAACCTTTGAAACACTGTCAATTATTCACCATCAAGCCTGGAGTTAGAGATGGGCAGATTTGTTACTTGTGGAGCCCAATTGGTTGGGTACAGCGTAAAGATGACAGAGAGTGTGTGAAAGGAATACGAGATTGGCAAGATCGGATTTATAGGTCTGACAATGAAAAGCTGGAGGTGGAAGGAGCCTCAAACGCAGGGTTTCTGAGCGCCATGCCGCCCCTCCGCTCGGCCATTAGTTGCCTCTATCCAACGACGACTGACAGTCCTTTTCAACCTGGCCAATTAGTAAAAAATGGCCGTGCTGTTTAGCTTTCCTCACTGACAGATCTTTTTAATTGTAAAAAAAAGAAGTGTTCAGCAGCGCTCCAGGGACTCCTGTGCAGGGATGTGTATCCTTCTTTTTCCATATTCCCCCTCTCTTCGCTGCAGCTTTAGCACCCAGTACAAGCTGTTCTCTCCATGTTTAATTCAGCAGAAGGCATGAAAGTGTTCCGCATTATCTCTCTGCTTCACTCTGATGGAGGAGGAAGACGGCGAGATGGAGGAAGAAGGGAATAGAGGGCAGCGGAGTAAAGAGAGAGGAGGAACAGAGAGGAGGAAGAAGAGGCCTATTAGTTATTGAGCTCGGCTTTTGTTGGTAATCCAGTCAAAGCCTCGCCTCTGCCAGGCCGGCTGAGACTACAGCAGATGTGGATGAAGTTTCCTCCTCCCAACACTGGTTAGAAGAGCTTTCATTGTGCTGTGTAACCAATGCACTTAAGGCAGCGCGTCCTGCTTCCCTGCCTCTCAGGATACCTTCTTCTTCTTCTCCCACTGTGCTGCTCTTGCAATGTTCTGTGCTATACTTAGGAATGTAATTCGTCACGGATTTTATTTTATTTTTTCTCTTCCGGTCCAGGTTATTTAAGGCTTTAGGTATGCGTGTTCATGTGAATGGCCGTTCATTTCGAATGGGTGTCTGCTTTTATTTTATTCCTTTTCTACCTTTTCTGTGGGTTTATGGAGTTTTAGCCGTATCCCAACGACAGCCAGCACAAAAACAAAGTTCCTACGTTTCTGCAAAACACGGATACCTTGAACGTTAACATTTTTGCAAGGTTATTGAAAGTCACAGGGTATAATAGCACGTATAGTAGTGCGGGGGGGGGGGGCAGGACCAGGCACCGCCGCTTGTGTCCGTGTGAGTCACTTTACAGACGCCGCTGTAATGTGACGCTGTGATGCTACGTCAATGAGTCGCGTGATGTTACGTCTGTAACTTATTTCTTTCAAACCAAACATGATCTTTTTTCTTATCCTCACCGATGGTTTCACAGCCTTGACCACGTGGCATCCTGCACGCGTGATACGAGGCTCATGAGACGCGTTGATGGAACCTGTTATTGCTTCAGAAGCGTTGACGTTTAACACGTTCATGGTTTTGCAGGAGCGTACGTGGGCTGGTTTCCCTCTGGACGTTGTTACAGCTGATGTTTAAGCTTGGTTTAGTTCTGACTTTGGTTCTTTTCTGTAGGTTTGACCACGTAACCACACTTTGTCTACCTACCTACAGCTTCTATTTACACTTCTCTGCTCACTTGATACCTCGCACTGACAGCGTGCGGGTTTAAAGTGTCACTTTATTGGTTATTGGGACATTAAATACTCAAGATCAGCCTCACATCTATTGGTAATCCCATCGCTTGTCCTAAAAAGACATATGTGGATTTAATTCTTTTTTATGAAGTCAAAATTTCCATTTTTTCTATTTTGTCTTGCAGCGGAGTATACTCCACAGTCTTTCAAGTTTAACTTGACAACTGCAGAAGTACCCCGGGCGGGAAACACTGCTCCCTCTCCCCTCAGCTGTAGATCAGCTGAAGCAGGAGACATTGGGAGCACAGCTGTGACATATCACCTGTCAAGCGACTGTTTTAAGTTAATATGACAAACCTGTTAGCAAAGATATGCCTGTTTATGCACGGAGCAGATGCAGACTGACATTAATATTCAATTGGAGTCGTATTTCTGGCCACCTGGTTAATTACGCTCCAACATTCACTCTGCTTTGAGCTTTGGTTTGGTCTCTACCGGCGCCGAAAACAGCTTCTTTAGCTTTGTAGCTGATAATTGCTCCTCTATGTTGCTAACTTTGTCTGTGACTAACTAACTTTCACTGAAAATAACACTGCTGAGAGCGCAAAGTTGCAGAAAACGTAAAACCCAAAGCAAGCGCTGAAAGACTATAAAGCGGCGCAGAGTGAACTGCAGCCGCGTGATGATTCTCTGCGAGTTTCTCACGTTGAGCGACATCTTTCACATGCACACAATCACAGGATCCTCTGAATGGACCAATCAAAATGTCCATTCAAATTTGATTTCAGTTCTAGTACTTTGAGCTTTCACTGCCGAAGAACGTTGATTGTTTTGTTGTCCTTGTCACAACCTTCTGGTTCTGTTTTAGTCGTCTCATCTGGGTCCTGTGTTCACTCGAACTAAAGAACTACGTTTCAACTGTCTGTGAGTTTCTTTAATGGATTGGATCTAACGAGCCCTTTGTTTCTGCTGGTTCTGACCCCTGAGATCCAGCGTGGCAGATATCTGAGCCTTCAGCGTGATTCAGGAAGCGTGTGGCGCTGCGTCCGCTGATAGCAGAGGGTGTAGCCTTTGTTATCCTTCATCTTCTTGGTGAGACCCATTCACGCCTTTGTTTCCTCCTCCCTCAATGACCCCAAGTGTCTTCATTCTGAATCGAAAGTCTCTTTGACGCTCCAACACGAGAAGCTGCAGCTCTGGCTTCACCTCACTGCTTTCAGAAGTGACGTACAACAACTTTAGATCTGGGATTAATCCTAAATGTGACATTAACACGAGGGATCGTGCTTTGTTCTGAACTCTGCAGGTTTGCGTCTCTTCTCGCTGTTGTTCCATCGTCCTGGTTCAGTGTTAAAAGAGTTAAAAGTGATGGACAGTCTGAAGAAATGCGAATATTAAAATCAATGCTGCAGAAACAGCGATGTCATCTTTATTCCATGCACTACATTACCCACAATGCAACGCTGTGAGGAGCGCCCTCTGCAGCCACGACATTATTATATTTATTTTAGTGTTTTTCTGCTTTCTATTGTGTAACTTTGCTTCTTTGACTTTTGTTTGTAGCCGTTGCACAACTATTTTTAGGTCTTTTGGATCAAGTCCAAGGTAAATGCAGAGAACGATTTGAATAAAATAAATATTTTAATGATTGATTAATCAGTTTATCTCTTAGTGTAAGAAATAAAACGGTGATGTTGGACTCTCAGCTCTGAGAGCCCAACATGACGCCTTCAAATGTCCAAAATACAAAAGATATTTTTAATTTAAAGTGACATAAAACACAGAAGCAGTAAATCCTCATATTTAAGAAATTGGAACCAATCAATATTTTGCATTTTCGCTTGATTAAATGCCTTAAATAGTTCATAGATTATAAAAGTGTTGAATTACTGAGACAAATAATTGACAAATTGTGACAGTTCTAGTCCAAAGTCTTCACTTCTGCTCCTAAATTAAGCTGTAAGATTAGTTTTTTGACGTGAATTTATAACATTTATTTGAGTGCAGCTACTTTAGTTTTGTCTCTTTCTTGACGTTCAGGAGCAAACAAAGCAGAATGTCATGTCAGGAGAAGTCAAATCAAAGTAAACACCTTTAAAGCCCATTGAGACAGTCAAATGGACTTTACTACCAGAGGCTTCGCCGGCTTTGAACATCCTTGGAAATGTCAGAATGTTCTGTAAATAGAATATATCAGGTGTCCAGGGATCAGCACCCAAACCTGGGAAGCCTTGTGCTATAGATTGGTTTTCATGCAGCAGAGGTTAAAAAAAAAAGAAGGATTTCACCAATGTTTGTTTACGCTGGAGCGTCTATGAAAGAAATATCATATCTTAGCACGCAGCACAGCTTTTTCAGTCCTTGAAAGTCGATAGTTTCTAAATCTGACGTCGAGTTTCAGAACCTCGACTTGTTTACTTGAGATCAATATATATTCTTCATCATCAGCCATCACAAAAGAAACATTACCTTCTCCCCGTGAGACTTCTAGAGGAAGTTTTGTTTTTCCTTTTTGATAATAAATCTTTTCCTAAAATAAGTGGATAATTCAGTAAATGGTAAATTATTCTTTTTCAAAGACCAACAATATTTTCCAAAGATTTGCCATCAATGCATGTTGGAGAAACAAGATGGATGATTTGCTCAGGTCAGACTGTCTGTGCCTCACTTCAGGCTAATTTAAAATAATGAAGGAATTAATAAAGTGAAGCTGCATGAAAGAAGTGAGGTCAACCACCCACACGGCGGAGCTACGTCTCCCTCTTCTTCCAATTAGAACCGGCCTTTATGACTGAACGCTTGCAACTCTTATGAAGACAGATGTTTGTTTGTGTTTGTTTTTACGTGCACAGCAGCTCAGCTTCCATCTTCTCTGCTTCTCTGATGCACAGCTCCAATATCAAGTCTGTCAAAGAGCCTCGTCACTAAATAGAAGACAGAAAAATGTTTATTCATATTGATCAGGGGGGAAAAGAATCAAGGATTCACTCTCAAACGCTAACTTCAGCTGTGAGACGCTTGTCGATAAACTGAGTCAGATCATCTCCGTGTTTAGACTCCGCTGTATTTTTAAACATGCTTTGTGAGAGGGGGCAGAAATACATGAAATTGTCCCTCACCTCTAAACGTGGTGTCATTGTGCCTGGCAAACACTTAAATCACCTGCGATGTCTTTTTTTTCTTTTTTAAACTGGAGAAAAGAAATACCGCTTCCGTGGAAATCGTTTCCAATGATAGCTGTCTCGTTTTAGTCTGAAACTGCTAAAGTGCTACCTGACATAAAGCGCTTGCAGCCTCAGATCCTTGTGGAGGAGTCAGTTTGTCACTTTATTTTTTTATTTTACTCCCTTCTAAGAACTGTACATATGGCAGCGAGAAAAACCTCTATCATCATCATCATCATCATCATCATCATCATCATCATCATCGTGTCAGGTCAGCGCTGATGACCGGACAGATATGTGGTTGCCGTGGTATTTTCCTCCGCAGGAAAAGTGAGATGGATGGAGGTCATGTGTAGCTGTTAAACGAGCGCGTGTGTGTGTGTGCGTGTGTGTGTGTGTGTGTGTGTGTGTGTAGCATCATTTCTGTGCTGTATGCATCACGTGTGTATCTGTTGCACCGTCAGACACAGAGGAAGAGGCAAAGATACAAAGATACAAAGACACAAATGTGAGGTCATCTCTACTTTTCCCCGAGCGTCGCTCTCATCTTCCTGATATCAGTTAAATTGTTGTTATCTTTCCAGGATTTCTTTACTCTATTCTATTTTTTATTTTATTTTGTTAGTGATCCGAACATATCTACAGGAGTTATTGATAAAAAACATTTTAAACAAACCACATGCACCTTTTCAACTTCTCAGAAACGGAGGATCGTGTTTTGAAATCAGTAAATGACTATTTATTATTAGTTGTGAATGTGCAGCACATTACTTGTTCGTTGGCTTAATCGTGTTGTGAAATAAATGTATTATGTCTGGTGAGGTAGTGAACCGTGTGCAGCACCCTCCATGTCTGTGATCATGGCTGGCAGTTATTATACTTATGAATGCAGCTTTAAAGGTAAATATATTCCTTTTTAAAATGAAATGAATCCACAGAGAGCTACTGTAACATTAGCATCAGTAACTGTTAGCTGCAGACAGACATGCTAGCTACATGTAGCATCGAGCATCCTTTACATTCCAGCTCAACTAACCTAATGACAGCAGAGTGAATATGTATATAAATATAAATATATATAACAGAACTGCAGCAGTAGGAACAGATTAAGTTAGCAGGAAGTGGAAGCGGGAGAACTTTAGTCTGATTTGCTCCGGAGGATGTGATATCCTGGATTTTAATTTCCTCACAGGGAGATTAATTCAGAAAACTGCAGGAGATGCATCCATGTCTGCTTCTTCTCTCTTCACCGGCCGTGCGTAATAAACCAGAGACTTCGGGTTGTTTGTTGACCCCTGACCCCTGACCCTTGACCCCTGACCCCTGACCCTTGACCCTGTGCTGTTAGTTGGAATCTTACTTTACAGAGTCAATATTTTTGTGAGGGGAAATCTCTCAAAACGTCAGCTCAGAAAAGCTTTTATTTAAATGTTTTTCTTATTATTTATTTCTTTGATATAAAGCTTGACCACAGTGCAACATGGACTTTGTCCACAGCTGTTGTCAGTCTGCAGAAGTACATCGTAGTTTCATAACAGTTAATGTGACGGCAGAAATATGATAGAAATCAAATCAAGTTTCAAATCAAGTTTAGGAAATTATACATGAGTCTACATCAGTCATTAGGATCCCTCCGCAGGACGGACAGACGTGTGGACAGACGTGTGGACAGACAGATGTGTGGACAGACAGACGTGTGGACAGACGTGTGTACAGACGTGTGGACAGACAGACGTGTGGACAGACAGACGTGTGGACAGACGTGTGTACAGACGTGTGTACAGACAGACGTGTGTACAGACAGACGTGTGTACAGACAGACGTGTGGACAGACGTGTGGACAGACAGACGTGTGGACAGACGTGTGTACAGACAGACGTGTGTACAGACGTGTGGACAGACAGACGTGTGGACAGACGTGTGGACAGACGTGTGGACAGACGTGTGTACAGACGTGTGGACAGACGTGTGTACAGACAGACGTGTGGACAGACGTGTGGACAGACAGACGTGTGGACAGACGTGTGGACAGACGTGTGTACAGACG
>CALSCE010011039.1:68037-78977 GCA_943593645.1 Bovichtus variegatus
GTGTGAGACAGAGGGTGAGACAGAGGGTGAGACAGAGTGTGAGACAGGTAGAGAGACGTGGGGACAGAAAGTGAGACAGGGTGTGAGACAGAGACAGAGTGTGAGACAGGTAGAGAGACGTGGGCCCAGAAAGTGAGACAGAGGGTGAGACAGGTAGAGAGACAGAGGGTGAGACAGGTAGAGAGACGTGGGGACAGAAGGTGAGACAGAGGGTGAGACAGGTAGAGAGACGTGGGGACAGAAGGTGAGACAGAGGGTGAGACAGGTAGAGAGACAGAGTGTGAGACAGGTAGAGAGACGTGGGGACAGAAGGTGAGACAGAGTGTGAGACAGGTAGAGAGACAGAGTGTGAGACAGGTAGAGAGACGTGGGGACAGAAGGTGACTGCAGTCTGTCACTGTGTTTATCACCATAATGACAGACGGACGCGCTCCTCGCCGCCGCTGCGTCTCTTCATCGTGCACCTCAGACTCTTGGTGGAGGCGTTTACCCGCTTTACAGGACGCGGCCGTGCACGCTGTTAATATGGCCGCCGCGGTGTGAGAGGCCTGACCTTGGCAGAAGCTCCACTTACTATTCACTTCATCTTCTGCTCTGTTCTTACTTCAGCTAACTGCTTTCATGCGCTCGCCTCTTCTTCTCCTCTCATCGGCTCGTAGTTCATCACCTTTCGTCCTCTTTCAACTCCCTCCTCTTCTCGCCCCTTCACCTCCTCTCTCCTTCTTTCTTCTTGCAGCTGCTTTTATCTCCTTTTACTTTCTCCTTCTTTCTTCTTGCAGCTGCTTTTATCTCCTGCACTCGCTCCTTCTGTCATCCGCTCTGACTTCATCACATTTTCTCCTGCTGAATTCCTCTCCTCATTATCTCTTCTCTCTTCTGAAGCCAGCCCTGCTCTTCTGTCTCCACCCATACGCGGCTCTAAAAACAACACGACACTTCACACGTGCGTTTTCTTCCCGTTTGCGCTCCAACACGGCGGCGCTCGCGGCCCCCGGGGCGCCGCTGCTCACTGGCTAAGCTGAACGTACAGCTGCAGTTAGCTGCTCAGTAAGCAGGAGCGCAGAGACAGAAGTCCTCTCTGTTTGATGTTCACCTGCTCCACCTCTCCGCCTCTTACTCCTCCTCCTCCTCTCTTCATCCTCCGTCCCTCTGTCTGCCCTAACTTATACTACCAGGCCTTGTCAGCACACACACACACACACACACACACACACACACAAATCTCTTCCCCTCTTTTGTGGCTATTTATTTATTTTTCTCTTCATAGACTGACATTTAAACCAGAATACTACATCCAAAGAAACCCACGCAAACACACACACACACAGAACTACAAATTCTGCAAACACCCACATACACACATTTCTGACAGATACAGTACATAAAACACACACAGTGTTTTCATGGTGCTGAAAGCTGTGCTCTGTCAGACGGCCTTGTGCAATGTATTGAGAGAAATTAGTGAGAAGCTACAGAAGCATTGATCGAGGCAGAAAGCAGAACTTCCTTCTTTTTTTTTTTTTATTCTACATCTATGTACTGATTTCTATATTTTGAGAAAAGTAGATTTTTTTTTTGCCTTTGTCATGTTCGACTGCCAAGAAGAATTATAGTGCAGCAGATTGTGTCGTGGAAAAAAAGAAACAGTTTTTCAGGCAGAACGGGAAGTCAAATAATTCATGCAAATGTTGCAATCAACAGTTCATATGCTGCACACACAACACACAGACCATCTGCCGCGCGGCGTACACGTGCTGAATGTAGATGTGGCGCACGCCGCTCAGCGGGCTGTTTGCAGTTCACTTGAGAAAAATCACAGCGCCGCCTGACGGAGGTGCAGCTCGTGTCAGATGCACACGAAACACAGATTTGTATTGTTATTATATCGCAAATCAAGTGTCAAATTCATTGACTGACAACCGGTCCCAGATGTTGATGCACGAGGCTACAAGAGAAAAGTCTTTCCACATCAAAAGTGATCAAAACACACTTTCTTAGATAAGAAGCTTGATAGCACGCTCATAAATAGAAGCTACAGCCAGTTAGCTTAGCTTAGCATAAAGACTGGAGATGGGGGGGGGACACTAAGCTAAGCTAACTAGCCGCCATATAGCTTAGCGTAGCTTCATATTGGGTTTATAGTGGCATCTCATCAAACTCTCAGCAGGAATGTGAATACAAATATTTATTAAGATTGTCTGACTTTTTCTTGCGTCGATAAATTAGTGAATTACAGATTTAATATCAACAAAGTGAGATGAAAGATAATAATTAGCAACAAAGTTGTTTTCCTCCACATATACAGGTTTAAAGCAAAGTATCTAGTTTTCATTCTCTGACCAGATTTCCAGTTAAAGGTGTTATATTCTACCGTTTTCTGTTTCACACAAATAAACGCAACATTTCACATTTCCCTGCTGTTTCCTGTCGCAGACCAAATGCTGGCCAACACTTCCTCTCCCCCTGTGTTGCTCTGTGAGCAGGACAAACAGATGATAACTGCTCTATATATATATATATATATATATATATATATAAGAGCGCTCTGATGAGCTTGTGTGCGACTACACACTACAATAAAGCTGTGTTTTTCTTTAAAATGAAAAAATAAAAAATGGCAACTGTGTAGGCGGATAGAAGCTGCTGATCTTTAAAGTAGCAAACTTGTTTTACAGTAATTATACAAATATTAGCACTGTAATGATTTATTCATGTCAAAAAGCCACATTTTATAAATCAGGAGAGGATCTGAAACATCTCTGCTCATGAATCAAATATGTTGCCACCAGGAAAACAGAACTGTTATAAAATGTGCTCGACACGAGGCTTAATATGACAGATGGTGTGTGTACCTGATCTAACTGTGAGCAGTGTGTGTGTGTGTGTGTGTGTGTGTGTGTGTGAGAGAGAAAGAGACAGACTTACCTTTTGTTTTGATTTTGTCTTTTCTTCCCTCTAATTTCTGTGATGGCCATTGGCAGCATTACCTGCTTGAAATGCAGCTGCTGCCTGTGAAGCCTGAGGTCCCCGTCTGTCCGTGTGTGTGTGTGCGTGTGTGTGTGTGTGTGTGTGTGTGCCTCGTAACGTTGACATTTTTCTTTTTACATGAACATGCCTGTGTTTGTCTCCAACAGAATCAACGTGAGCTGTTTTGCCAACAACACTGTGCATTTTTTCAGAGAATTTCACGTTTTTGTCGACTTTCTAAGAACGTCTCTCTTTGTCTGTGCTTGTCTGCCGAGTGTGTATCCTCCCGTGTGTGCGTGTGCGTGCGTGTGTGTGTCATGTTGCGTTATCACGTCCTGTGCCTACAGAGAACACAGGTAAAGACAGTTTGACAGGCTTTTCAGAAAACAGCCAACTCCTGGGGGCTTGTCAACGCTGCGGCTCGAATTGTGCACATTAATATGCGTTTGTGTGAGTATTTAGCCTAAACGTATTGGCCTCTGTGAGTGTACGGCTTTCCTGTCAGTCTGAATGTATGATTATATAGACATGTCCTACTGTGTGTGTGTGTGTGTGTGTGTGAGAGAGTTGTGATTACAGCCTATACAAGCTGGCAGTTTGAGCAGCTTTCACCCTCAGGTAGTGCTGGAGGAATAGCTTGTACACACACTCCTGCATACTAGCTTACACCTATATGTAAACACACACACACACACACACATCTGCCCCAACGACTGCATGCAAACACCAGCTGGGAAGTAAATGTCACAGGAATGAAAGGAAAGGAAAACACCTGAGCCCTGAGTGGTGCAGCGGCTTTATCTTTCTCTCACATAAAAGAGCAATTAACAATTTAGTTGGCAAAAATTACCATTTCGTTAACATTGTTTTTTTTTTTTAATCTCCATCCTTTCCCCCTCACACACACACACACACACACACACACACACACACACACACACACACACACACACACACACACACCCCTAACCCTGGACGCCTTCTGTCAGCAAGGTGACCGGAGGATAAGTCAGAATACATTAGTCCAATTGACACCACACCCTTTTATAATGTTAATGAACCATCTGATTAGCATGGACAGGGTGTCGTGTGTGTGTGTGTGTGTGTGTGTGTGTGTGTCTGTGTGTGTGTGTGTGTGTGTGTCCTTCTGTGTCTCCACTGAAACGTTCCACTAATAACCTTTTTCCACCAGAATTATATTATTAAATTATACACTTAAATGCAGTTTTTTAAGTGTCGCAGGGTGTTTAGTCCTGAAAGGGGCTGACTGCAGACCTGCTGGTTTCCATGTATAGATGCACGTCAGATTCACGGCTGTGTCCGCGTCACTAGTTGCAGTGTTTACTTTCTGAAAGCGTATGTTTTGCTCGTGCATGTTTAAAAAGAGCCATAAGCTGCCTTGATTTGGCTTAAAGGTGCTAAGCGCTGCTTTTTAAACAGCAGGATGTCGTTGTGAGAGCCCCCACACAACTGGGGCGCCTCTACCTCACAGTATCATCAGAGCTCATGTTCCTTTAGGATTAAAGTGGCGTTTCCCGTGAAACCCGGCTCCCCCCGGCGAACACGATCAATGAGGCTGCTGATCTCGATTGTCTCGTTTGGATATCGTAATAACACTAATGCCTGAATGTGTGGTAATGATTTATTGTTGTTAACATGCTGCACTCTAACGGAGCTAATGAGCGCTGGTTGAAGCCGCTGCATTAAAGTCCCCATGTGTAATTGATTAGACCACAAATGTGAAGTATGTTCACCTCAACTCCTTTTTATTTTGTTTTAATTGTGAAAATATAGGCACGTCTACTGCTCACAGATATAACTAGTGCACAGCGACCGTCAGCAGCGCTGCAGCGTCACTAACAGTCCTGATGGTTTTTGTTTTCTCTGTCTGGATGTAGATGTGCTGCTTTGTGTTGGATTGATATGGAGGGAAGTGCAGCGGCCACAGAAGACTTCTCATTAAACATCACAGTAGTTTAACAACAGTCTGTGTATTAAACTAACTCTGGATATAGTTGTGACTTTGTGCTTCTTGCTGGCGTGAGCTGACTCAAGGTCTCTGATATTGTTTATTGATTATGATACATAACCCTGTCGCTGCAAAGCACAGCATGCAGAGAACAAGAAATACTGCAACTCATGTATTACTCATGTTTTAACCTTTTTAAACATCCGCTCATGTGCACGACTTTCCTTTTAACGTTAGAACTGAAGAATATACAATTGTATAGTAAATGCATATATTTGTAACTTTTAGTTTACTATAACACCCAAATGAAAATCTAAATGTAAATGTAGATTTTTCTGTACCAGCCAACGTATTTAGCTGTAAACAAAGGCCTAGAAAAAATAAACGTATCTTTAAGCTGTGAGAGTTTTGTCCCGAGAACTATGACGTGACTCTCGTGACGCGAGTTCACGGCTGGGAACACGTGAGCGTGTCCACCGGAGACGTGTAAAGTCTCCTTTTGGTTTTCTGAAGAGCCGGGTGAGAAGCTCAACGTTGGTGCCAGTGCCGGCACCGCCTGGCTAATCCAGAAATGGATATGGAAAGATATGGAAAGATATGGATCGTTGGTGCTGTGAGCACCCACCTGTCACTCAAAGAGGCAGGGCTCTTAATTATTTGTAACTTTAAGCCTTAATATCATTTAAACGGTTGAGGTGTATGTTAACAGTTGTCATGAATGGAATTCTACATGTAAACGTGTATATTTCTGCTGTAACGTTGGCCGTTTATCATGGAGACTGATTCGCTTTGGGTGCCTCAAGTGGCCATTCGAGGAACTGCAGTCTTTGGCGCATCGCCACGGTTACAGTGTGTTGAGCAGGTTTGTATGTTATGTGTGCATGTGTGTGTGTATATTTCAGATGCCTCCCTTCATGCTAGGTTAGCCACTATAACAATTATAGTCCGTATCATTACCCCCCATTAACATCACACAGGCCTCGATGACACACACACCAACACACACCAGTGGCACTGAGCTGGCGAGCGCTCATCAAGTCCCACGTTAATAACAACTTTAATGCAAATGGTCAGGAAAACATCAAACAAGCTGGTCGCTGCTTAGAGAACACACACACACACACACACACACACACACACGCTACACACACACGCTACACACGACCGCAGGCTTGAGTTCCTAAAGCCTCTTTAGTTTGTACAGCTGCACCACTACCTGCACTCTGTGTGTGACTGTGTGTGTGTGACTGTGTGTGACTGTGTGTGCATTCATATGCATGTGTAGGTGTGTGCGTGCCCGTTGTCTGAATGCATCTAAACGTTGTCACTGCGTCGCTCTTTTCCGCTCCTTTAATCAGTCCAAGCCGTCTGGCGGGCTAAGTGTTGCCTTCTGAAGTTGAAGAGCTAATTACTGTCCTGCTGCAACATGAGGCCGGAGCTGCCGAGGGCTGGAGGCGGGGCCGCGCTCCTTCTGCTGAGGCGAACGCCTCTGAGCGATGTTACCTCAGCAAGTGAAAAGAGCTTCTCACGGGTGTTGACCTGCGTTAGAGGGAGAGAGTCCAGCTCTTCGCTTGTCTCTTCTTCCCCGTGGTCACACTTGTAGTTTTATAATGTGCAGAATGTGCTGCTGTGCTTCCATCTTCTATTCCTCTTGCTCTTTTCACTTTGAGCTCTTTCACATTCAGCTCCAGCCTCTTTTCAGCGTCTTCTCTGCAAGTTCAAGTATTCATTCATTTTATATTCTTGATGGAATTTTTTAGGGTCGTTACGTCTCTGAAAATCATCAATAAACTTAATCGAGTAAGAACTGTACGTCTGGTTCTCAGAATACATTTCCCAGTAGTACCACCTCTGCTGGACTTCAAAGCTGCAGATGCTGAGTGTGTTGTTATCTAGAACGTGCGGTTTTAGCTGCAAAAACAGCGGCGGCAGCGGGAGCGGCAGGGCCAGCGGCAGGGACAGCGGCAGCAGCGGCGGCAGCAGCAGCGGCAGCAGCAGTGGCAGCGGCAGTAATGAGCCACTTGCAGTCACTGTCATCAAATGATTCACTGTTTGCCAGATTGAGGAAGCTCCAGAGTTTCAAGCTGCATAATCTCAACTATTCTCCAAGTGAAAGTCAGATGAGGTAGGAAGTGGCGGCAGACTTTTAACATTTTTATTTCGCTCTACAAAGAGAAGAAGAAAGGCCTCAGTCCCCTCCGCACTCCTTAAAGACAGACAACACAAAGAAGATTATTTAACACACACACTGAAGAGACTGACTGGCAGCAGCCTCTCACTTTTTTGACATCACATTGGGGGAAAGTTTACAACGTTGTGTTCAAATGCTGCCAGTTTTGACAGAAATGATGAGAACGTTATCTATCCACAAATAACATTTTCATATCAGTGCGACTATCCATGCATGCCGGCATCCTGGGGGACGAGGTGGGGGCCGTAACGAGAGAATAAAAGTCTGTAACTAAAGTGCCAGGTGTGTCTCGCTCTCCCCTCAAACAGTCAACAAAAACAGGGATTTATTCTGTATCTAACTTTACTGGAATTAGTCTACAGATGCTACTCAGACGTTCCCCGACACATTCTGTGTTGGGCTTGTTTTTCAGCTGATTGCTGGAAATACTTGTTTCCACTGAAGCCGTCGCTGATCACGTGCGGTCTCTACCTGCTGGTGAAGAGCAGCGAGGAGTCAGTGACGCTGTGAAACAGCCAAAATGTGAGAATCACCGCAACCACAAGAGGTTCAGCAGAATGCGAGAACAGGCGTGGACACACACACACACACACACACACACACACTAGTGCTGTGTGTGTGTGTGTCAGGGCTGGTCCTTCATACTTCTGGACCCAGTATCTCTGCTGCCTCATGTGTGTGTGCTCTCGTGCACTACACTTAATATCTTTTAGATCCCAGTGCTCCGTCTCAGAGGCGTGTTCCACTTCATTTCAGTTCAGAAAATTGTTCCATATTGTCTTGTTTTTGCAGTCGTATATATCAGATTCCAGTTCCATATTCAGCGATTCCTCTCACTGATCTCAGTCCCACTGTGTGATATTTCAAATGTGTGGTCTGAAAGTGTTTCTACTTCCCAACTGATTACAATATTCCTTCTAATGTGCTCTGAGTATGACTAATGGACTGCTTCTGTTTACACTCAAACTCCCTCAGCGTGCGTGCATGTGTGTGTGTGCGTGCATGTGTGTGTGTGCGTGCATGTGTGTGTGTACGTGCATGTGTGTGTGTGTGTGCGTGTGTGTGTGCGCGTGTGCTCAGCAACACTGCTGATTTCTATTCGGTCGTAATGAAGCCTGTTGCTCTCTCTCATTTACAGACATTAGCAAGCGGCACTTCTGGTGTCGTGGTAGCAGGGAGCGCGGGGCAGAGATGGATATGAAAAACAGAGGTGGAAGAATGCAGATATTACCCAGCAACCCTACGCGTGCTCCCTGCATGATGGATAGTCATTTAGAAAGGAAGACGGACAGGGAGAGAGGGTGTAGAGAAGATAATAGGACTGAGACGCAGAGACCAACAGACTGAGAGCTGATGTGGAAACACACTTTAGTGTTCAGTGAGAAAGAGAGAGCACTGATCAGCTGTTCAAACGGACAGAAACGACCTCTTACGCCTCGTTTACACACAGCTCTGTGTGCGCATGTGAGTCCTGGGGGAACCTGATGGTGTTTGCAAAACTACTCATATTTTGTTTTTTTATTTTGAATTTGAGTGCGTTGAAAAATGTCCAGTTTTGCGGCAGATATGGGACAGACTGTATGCACTGTGCACATAAACGTCCTGCTTGTTTAGCGAAAGCTAACGGGCTGTTTCCCTCAATCCAGTTGCTTGACTATGTTGATAGAAAGTAGTTCAGTCTAATCACACTACTGCGCTGATCTGCAGGTGGTGTCATGCAGACACGTGCCAGCGAGGAGAAGACTGCACGCCAGTAAAAGTGTTTAGTGAGGAATGAAAAGCATTCGACCTCTGTTCGACCTCCAGGATTCATCGGATGATTGCAACCAGATATTGTGTTTCTTTGTTTGACTGAAACAAAATGACTCGCTGTGCTCTCCGGCTGATTGGACAGCAGTGTCGGCCAAACGCTGATATTGGTAGTTTGTAAATGGAGCCTCACTTTTAGCAACACGTGCTTTTTCTTTTCCCTTTAGTGCCCCCTCAGTGTAGGCGGGGCCTTTTTAATGGCATCCAATCAGAAGAACGTCTGCACTGCAGCAGCTGTGAGGCGTTAAACTGGATAAATTACATTTTTTTTTAAATGCGATCGCAGCTGACTTTTGTTTGCTATTTTAAAAAAAAACGCCAGTTGTGTGCAGGACGATTCTTTCTGACCAATCGATGCTCTGGAGAGTTTGAACGCCACCTTCTAGTATCGGCTCGCTGCCAGCCTCAGACGAGGTGCCACTAAAGAAAAGACCCGGTACCAGTCACTGCTTTCTAATGTAATGCTGAATAGAGAAGCTCTGAGACA
The DNA here is from genome assembly GCA_943593645.1 of Bovichtus variegatus. NCBI lineage: Eukaryota > Metazoa > Chordata > Actinopteri > Perciformes > Bovichtidae > Bovichtus > Bovichtus variegatus. The sequence goes on from CALSCE010011039.1 coordinate 77,461, forward strand.
TGGAGCCTGAGTTCTCGTCACTGCAGCGGCAGTAGCAGCGTAGAGGTTGTTGAAGCATGATATAGATTTAATACGGAGAGATCAATTACTCTAGTTAATCTAATGGTGATATTTGACCAATAAATGTTCATTAGCTCAACATTAGCTGAGCACACGACTCCCAAACCACCACGGATTAAAAAGTCAAGCACAGCTGCAGATCATATCAAAGCCTGGCTGCACAGGAGTGTGTTCCCTCGTATTTGTGTCTTCATATATTTAGTAAATTCAGTGCAGACGCTTTATCTCCAGCTTTTCATTTTGCCCCCTTTTCGCAATTAACAAGTGGAATTATTTCCTATGTGGATTAAATGTTCCGTGACCAAACAGAGCCATCACTAATACGTCGTAACGTGATAATTACATGGTCATCAATTGGGAAAATGGAGCATTTTTAATCTCAATTACACAAAAGATCTCTCAAATCCCAACATTAAATTTTCTTTTTCTTTTGCTGGACCACATCAAGCGTTAAATTCAGTTTTCTTTGCTTATTCATTAGCGTTTCCTCTTCCACTCCGTCTTAGAAACATGGCGATTAGCTGGGGATTGGAGTTGTGTTTGGGTGTTGATTGGTGTGTCAAGTCAATAAGTTAGCATACGTGTGTGTGTGTGTGTGTGTGTGTGTGTGTGCGTGTGGGTGTATTTAGTCCTTTCTATGTTTTTCCCCGGGGAAGTGATTAGTGTAACTAGCCTTTGTTGAGTTTCTATTTTAGAGACTGTTTTGCGTGTGTGTGTGTGTGTGTGTGTGTGTGTGTGTGTGTGTGTGTGTGTGTGTGTGTGTGTGTGTGTCGTGTGCTTCACTGGATGCATGCCAGCAGGGTGTAGTTGTGTCTTTGCATAGTTTGCATTAGTCGTGCTATTATTAACTGTGTTATCTACTTCATTTATTTAGCGCAGTTTTTACAAACTCACACCTCTGTGCTGAACTTGATTTTTAATCTTATTATCACATGTATTTTTAAATCATTTCTGTGGAACGCATCACAAAACTGAATAATTCATCAACATGTTTTTAATTCCAATTTCAGAATTTGATTCTTTCAATTATTTCCGGTGTTGTTAGGGAGTGTATGAGCCGTGTCAGGCTTTATGTTTTCATTTCATAATTTCCTGATGTTAAAATAAGATTAAAACAATGTCGGAAAACACAGCAGAACTAAGTTGGTGCAAATGGTTTGACATTAAAAGGCGACATGTTTAGGGCTGTAACCTGAAGACAGCGCATGAGTTCAGTCACACCTGAGTGTTCCTCCACCACAGATGTGTTAATGAGCTTTGTGTCTTCACTATGTCGTGTGTAGACTCATGTAGAAGAGGTGTCAGCTGTGGCGAGAGGATCTTCCATCGATCACACAGGATACAAACTACCAGGAAACATTCAAACCCTTCACAGTCTGAGGCTCCACAATCACTGTGCTCAGGAAAACTACAAGAGTAGAAGAAGAGTCTCGTACTGTGCTCAGGAAAACTACAAG
>CALSCE010011039.1:99472-118735 GCA_943593645.1 Bovichtus variegatus
TAGTAGTAGTAGTAATAGTAGTAACAGTAGTAGTAGTAGTAATAGTAATAGTAATAGTAATAATAATAGTAGTAGTAGTAGTAGTAGTAGTAGTAGTAATAGTAGTAACAGTAGTAGTAGTAGTAGTAGTAGTAGTAACAGTAGTAGTAGTAGTAGTAATAGTAGTAACAGTAGTAGTAATAGTAATAATAGTAATAATAGTAGTAACAGTAGTAGTAGTAGTAATAATAGTAACAGTAGTAATAGTAGTAACAGTAGTAGTAATAATAGTAATAATAGTAATAATAGTAGTAGTAGTAGTAGTAATAGTAGTAGTAGTAGTAGTAGTAGTAGTAATAATAGTAGTAACAGTAGTAACAGTAGTAGTAGTAGTAATAGTAGTAATAGTAATAGTAGTAGTAACAGTAGTAATAGTAGTAACAGTAGTAGTAGTAGTAATAGTAGTAACAGTAGTAGTAATAGTAATAATAGTAATAATAGTAATAATAGTAGTAACAGTAGTAACAGTAGTAGTAGTAGTAATAGTAGTAATAGTAGTAACAGTAGTAATAGTAATAGTAGTAGTAACAGTAGTAATAGTAGTAACAGTAGTAGTAGTAGTAATAGTAGTAACAGTAGTAGTAGTAGTAATAGTAGTAACAGTAGTAGTAATAGTAATAATAGTAATAATAGTAATAATAGTAATAATAGTAGTAGTAGTAATAGTAGTAGTAGTAGTAGTAGTAGTAATAGTAGTAACAGTAGTAACAGTAGTAATAGTAGTAACAGTAGTAATAGTAGTAACAGTAGTAATAGTAGTAACAGTAGTAGTAATAGTAATAATAGTAATAATAGTAGTAGCAGCTGTTTTGAAGCAACACTAGCAATGAGAGAAGTGTTTTATCTAAGAACCAGCAGCTGCAGTTATATATATTATATAATACTATATATATATTATATAGTACTAGTATTATCGGTATAAGTATTGCGTACTGCAGTAGTAAAGTCCAGATCAGGAGGCTTCTGATGATGTTTTATGTGTAGCAGATACTTTATATTTGACGTTTCCTTTCTCCCCTGCATTAGCATTGGTAAAGAGCCCGAGGCCTTTCCATATATGAGGGCCATAATTGATCGATAACTTATTAACAGCTCAGTCCCACCTCGCAGTGTAGAGAGAGGGAGAGAAAGAGACGTGTGTGTGGTTTGGTCGATTTTCTTTTATTGACTGCGATATTTAGCGTATAGATTTTTCTATTTAAAAAAATCTATGTTGGCGATAATCTTGAGTGTAAATGCACGGAGCAGAATGGGGCGGTGCGTCTGACGGACTGTGGGGAGGAGAGGAGAGAGTTGATGGCCGAGAGGCACCTTTCCTCAGACACACACACACACACACACACACCACGGCATCTAAAACACTCTCACTGACCCTTAATAGGAAAAACAGTCAATTTAGATTCAGCTCAACAGACATTTTACGCACATTTTACGCACACACGCACGTAGCCTTCCCGAGCTTAAAATAATTACTAATTTAACACCCGTGGCTCTGCAGGCTTTGATAATTCACCTCTGTGAGGGGAAAAAAATACATTAGTTGAGTGCTGCAGGTGACCTTGCGTTAGCCAGACCCACGTAAATCTATATGAGAGAGAGAGGGTAAGGGAGATCCACCTGCTGAAATATACATCAAAGGTTCCCCCCCTTGAATTCATGTCCGCACATTGTGAAGAGCCGATCGATTTTTCGGAGGCAGGCGATGATGTGATTATTGGCTTCATTATAATGAAGTAATCAGAGGATCAATTGGCCGGATCTGTGCTCGTCTTGTACGGGATCATCGTGGTCAGAAATAGGGCGAAGGAGTAAGTGTACGTGTGTGTGTGTGCATTTTAAAATAATAGTAATTCAACATAGACTCTTGGAGAATACATCATTGAATGAAATATATTTGACATATGGATGTCTTTTAAATTGGCGTATAATATTAATCTCGGTGCATCCATAACTTCAATACAGATCAGAAACACGAGTGTCAATAAATGTTCAAATGTGTGCAAAACAACGTAACTGGGTAGAGAAAGTGGGGTTGTTGTGTGCATGTGTGTGAGTCTGTTGGGGTGAGGGGGAAGAGGGAGAAAGGGGGGTGGAGGTAGCGAGGGGAGGGAAGGGGGTAAAGAAAAAGGGGGCTGGGTATCTCTGCCTGTCTCCCGGACGGAGCGCTTCGCCGTGCCAGAGTGCATTCAGGCTGCGCGGTGAAGGACCGAAACCACCGGGGTTCCCAAAATAAACTGAGGGGACGCAGAAACGCGCACACACACACGTAGGATACACACAGAGAAAGGCTGGAGAGAGAGAGAGAGAGAGACACACACCGGCGGATGGCGGAGCAGAGCCAAAGAAAAGACACTACAGCGTAAAAAGAAAAAGAGGCATCGCTTCCCCCTCCTCTTTTTCTTGCTTCAGTGGAGGAGGAAAGCAGAAGACAGGTTTACTTATTGATATGGATTTATTCATTTATTTATCTATTGATTTTGCTTTAATTAGTGACCCGCGGTAGAGAAAGAGGGAGAAACAGCGAGGGGAGGAGAGGGAGGAGCGAAAGTCAGACAGAAGGTGCCTGCGTAGCCTTACTTTATTATTTGATTATTCCTATCTTTTACCAAATAATGCTTTTGCGTTTTATTATTGTGTCGCTTTGAGTGCATGTATTCTTCAGCAGACCAGCAAGCTACTAACCAAATCTTTACGAGAACCAAAAAGAAGCAACTCCAGTGTCACACGGACAGTTTTTCCCCGTTTCTCTGCACGGAAGAATTCACCGGTTGGACAGTGTTTGTTTGAGACTTTTCGTGACAGTGCAGGAGGAGAAACCTTGTTTTTTTTTCACAACCTAAACCAAAGCAAACCCTGCCAAAGGGGGAGAGACAGAGACAGAGCCACCGCGATCTTTACGCACAGTCTGGACACAATACGTGGAGTGTAATTGTGTCTGTGGAGAGCAGCTGAGAGAGGAGCACCAACTGCACGAGACCCACGATGATGACAGATATGATCCCGTGTCCAGTCACCTGCAGCCCGTGTTAGCCTGTATGGATAACCACTGATAGCTTTACATTTTCTCCCAAAGCTTAACGTCGTTGCTGCGCGCCCTGCACATCGCTCTTTGTACGTGTGTGTGTGTATGTGTGTGTGTGTGTGTGTGCCGGACTAGTTGACTCCGAGAAGGAACAAGTAAGGGGACCAATATCCATCTGTATCCCAGAGCCACACAAATCTAAAAAACAGAGAAATGTGAATCTGCTGAGACACGATCCACGGAAGAAAAAGCCAAATACTGAGTCTCTCTTTTTTTTCTTCTTCCAAATCATCCAAGCGTCCTTACAACCGGCTGTCCACAAACCTGGAAAGCATACTGAGAAAGTCCAAAGAACGACGGAAACACGACGGATGAGAAAAGAAGAAAAGTGAGACTAAAATAAAAACAAAACAACGACCCCCAGGTCGACAGAGGACCATGTTTGTCCCCCTGCCGGTCCCCTTCGTCTTTCAGAGAACAGCGTCCGACTTCAGCGCCTGGAGACTCAAGTCCTCGCTGGCTCCGCGGTCCAGCCCCGGTGAGTCTCCTTTTCTCTCCACTGTGCACCTACACGAAGAACAAAACCGGCTTATTATCTTCACCTTAAAACCTCTTTTCATTTATAACCACATGTATTTAATTACATTTATACACAGAACATTTCACAATATATTTTCTTACCTCGTTTTCAAATTGAAGTCACGGTCCACTGCACAGAGGTCGTATTAATTACATGGGGACATACATTTTTAATCCTTTCTAAACTTTACTTAATATGACAAAAGCATACAGCTCCCAACAAGCATTTCTCATGTGTAAAAGTTATTTTACAGCTGCAAGATATGCAGCTAAACGTCTCAACGAGTTCTTCCAGTGTCATTTCTTAAAGACAGAAAAATCTGCCAAGCTCTTTCATTTCTATACAATTTAAATCAACGTGTTGCAAATTATTTTCTTTTGATTTCATTAGTTTGTCCTATTCTTCTTTGCTTGAAATTACACAAACAAGTGAAACATCAATCTAAGTGTTAAGAAGAATTACTAAATATTCTATTTGTTTTTCCCCTGCATCTAATAGAGTCACACTGAATGTATCCTGAACGAGGCACAGAGTGTAATTAAAATACTTACTTGCACATAAATCCAAAATGTAAAACACGCCCAAAATTGTCTGCATGCACATTTGGCTCATTAGCATCCGTCAGTCTCTCCTCATCTTTTCCTCTTTCATTCATGGCAATGCATCCATCTCAACCTGCACCCCATCTGCCTCCTCTCCTCGCCCCTCTCCTCGCTCCTCTCCTCTCCTTCACTCTTTCTCGCTCGAGTTAAGCTGGAATATTCATGGTCATCTATCGATCAGAGGGTATTGATCTCCGACTGGGGCCACATCGGGAAAACAGAAGTACGGTCAAGTTGTCTGAGGGAGAAAGTTTCACTGGAGATGATGTGAGAAGGAAAAAAAAAGGAACAAAAAAAGGGACATTTTCTAAAGGGTTGAAATTCAAACACACACTTTACACATGTGTCACTAAAACACAAGCAGCCTTTTCTTACTTTTATTACACAGTCAGACTAATATTCACATAATTGGCCTATCACTACAGGGACTTGCTGCGAGTTTGTCAATCAATAGTTACTTACTATAGCGACCTTATGGTGGCTTTATGCCGTGCTTTAATATCCCAGGATCACTCTAATATTGCTTTAGTGACCAGCAGTGTGATCAATAATGGCAGCGCTCTTTATGGTATTTTTCTCATCTCTCTATAATGTTCCTATAATATCTCTAAAGAGCTTTATCACAAAATTATTTCTTAAATCCATAATAGTTCCCGGAGTAAAAGCTTTATAAAAAAAAATACATTTAAATAGCACCAAATCAAAATGAGTTAAAGAAAAGAAGATGAATTCTTCTGTCAATAAATTCTTTTTTTGTGTGTTTTATCTTGCTGGGTTAGCGGTCGCACAGCTTTCAACTCCTCTGCTTTAGCTTCTTCTTCAGGGACGTTTAAAACTTAGCAGTGTGACTTGTTGGTCACTGCTTCAACATATGTGTGTACTGAAGTGTGTCTATGTTTGAGAGGATGACAATGCCAGTGCGTCCCCCTGTCCCCCCGTCCCCCCGTCCCCCGTCCCCTCTGCCTTCATCCAGCCAGGCGGAAATTTCAAATGACAGATGGGGGGTGTGTGTGTGTGTGGGGGGGGTAGGTGTGTATGTTGAGCCGTGCAGGGGTAATTCAGCCTATCACCTTAAGTAGGTGTCAGGAAAAGAAAAACGGTTGGGGTTTTAATGAGAGCCGCTGCTGCCGGCTTTGACATATAACCACTGGCTTCTGTTTTGGGAGGGGTGGGGTCAATGTCCTGTGTTGGTCCTTTAAGAAATTAAAGTGAAAGACATGATGAGAGAAGAAGAAGAAAAGCTGCAGGCAGTGAATGATTGGATGAATGAGAAGGAGCCGTCGATGAATAATGAATGAGAAGGTGAAAGTGTCAGTTAGCAAATTAACAGGTGAAAGAAAGAAACAGTGAGTGAAAGAATTAATAAACACAGATGCACAGATGAAACGCTTGAATACATTATTGATTAGTGAGAGAATCAATCATTTAATGAACAGTGTACACTGCAGAGAATGAATAACGGCTGAACGTTCGCAGGAATAAATAATCATTTCACAAATAGGAAAGAAATGAACGTGTGAGTGGAGCTGGCAAGTCGTCCACGTCCCTCCACGTCCCTCCACGTCCCTCCTCCACGTCCCTCCACGTCCCTCCTCCACGTCCCTCCACGTCCCTCCTCCACGTCCCTCCACGTCCCTCCACGTCCCTCCTCCACGTCCCTCCTCCACGGGACGCTTTTTATTTAAACATGTTAGTGTGATGAGCAGCCAATACACACGAGGACTAAAGTTAGTGTGAGAGGCCAACACTCGTCCCTCATCTGCTTGTCTGTTCTTTCCTTCTCTTTCTCCGTCTTTCATCCTTAATCTCTGGAGAGAAAGAAACTCAGAATCCCCTGTTTCTCTTTCTCTCTCTCATTTCTGTGAAGTATTCACTTGACACGAAAGCCTTTTCAGTAAAATGCAAACTCTCTGCTCTCTCTCTTTCTCTCGCTCCCTATGGACAGGGAGGTTGTTGAATTGGATTTGCCTGGTGTGGTTTGGCCGGGCCCCATAAGCCACTTTAGCTAAGTCTGTTACCCACAATTCTCTGTCTCTCTCTGATCTGCGCCTTTGACCAAGGTGTGCATGTGTGCATCTGTACGATTGCCTGCACCTGCAAGTGTGTGCGCACGCGCATATCTGGGTGTGTTTGCGTTAGCGCGAGCAAAGACGGGGGTGTCAGAAGTGTAAGATGAGGTGAGTGAGGTTCAGCGGAGGAGAGAGAGAGAGGTCCTAAACAGCAGACGCCAGCAGACACTGGTTCTACAGTGGATCTAAAGTGAGGGCTTATGGGGTTTTTTGTCAGCTCGACTCTTTAACACTCCAGCGTTCAGACTGCTGGCCTCAGCTCAGCTGGGCCTCAGACACGGTGCCTCGGAGAAACGCTTTTAAAACAGTCACTGGATTTAATTTACTGTCGGAGAGTGAAGGTGTTTTCTTTGCACGTCTTATTATTTTAATTTAATTGCACAGTATTATATTTCTGTAAATGCATTGTTCACTTGAAGACCTTGAAGTCGATGGGTCGATTTATAATTAAAGGAATAAACATTAGTGTTGAAATTTCAGAAGACTGAAATATTATTACTGTGTATGGAAATGGAAACATGTAAGAATAGTGGATATCTGTCAGTACTGGAATATAAAAAGAGATCTTAATTGATAAAATATGTACAAATTCACCTTTATTAATCCTGAACGTGCTGCTCCTCAGTGTGATCCTTTAACTCATTAAATATGCAGCAAAACCATCAGCTTTACAACTCAAATGCATTTAGTGAATAAATGCATTTTACCATGTTTAGATATTCCAGCTTTTTTATTTTATTTGACCTTTTAGAGTAGAAAGTCATTGAACACATTTGCTTTTCGAGACAAACTGTATTTGTGTTGATTTTTGTAACATTCACTTTATTAGCGATGTTTAAAACGAAAGCGTTTGAAATTCCTTGGCTAACTCTAACTAAGAAGGCTCCAACGTGATCAGTTCTGCGGTTTTAATTCCTCACCACGTGCAGAGTAAGTCGTTTCCACGCTGCACGGGAGTGAGCAGCGAGAGCCGTCTGGGCGGGGACGAGAATGAACCCTGACATCTCATCTGCTGTGGTCGTAAACCAGCAGGAGGAGGAGAGGAAGGAGAGCAGAAGCCGCGTCCTTTGTCCAAAAGCTACTCATTGAATTATTTCTTGTTAGCTGCTCACTAATACACTTGTGCTGTGCAACAACACAGATTTACTGAGCTGAGACTGATGCTTCTCAGGTCGTTTTGAGCGTCAGATCTTTGAGTCTCGTGGTCGACTCACAGATCTGACCAGACAATCTGCTCTGCTGCGTGAGGGCAGGAGGGCGGACGGGGACCTGTAGCTACCGCTGCACATTTCCTGCTCTGCACCACAACAAAGGAAATCTAAATGCTCTTTTATTTTATGTACACTGCTGTAAAATCCTCCAGGGCCACTGTGGCCCATATAAAACTGAGAGCTGTCAGATTCACAGAGAGAAGGCACGTGTCTGGATCGAGAGGGATGCTTTATTTATGTTGCTCTGAGAGGCCTCTTATCCGACCTGTAGTTATATTCAGCACAGTGTTGATTTTAGTCTGCGGACCAACCTGCTCTCTTCTACCATCTGCCTTTTCTAGTTGCTTTACATCTTTACACAGTAAGCAAAGTGATGAACCGTCACGGTGATCAAAGAGAAAGAGCTGTGTGGAGAATACTTCACATTAACAATAGAACAAAGGAAAAAAATCCATGATTGTTAAATCTAAATGACCACGGACACAACATTGTGGAAGCTGCAGACGCACAAGGCGGCGGTGCCATAGTGTGTGTTGTTCTACTGTTTAATAATCATGCAGAGGAACATTTATAGCAGAGTTCAAAGCACAAACCTCCTGCCCACACACACACACATACACACTGTATACACAGACACAAAGTGCTCCGTGCTGCTCGATAACTACCTCCTCTCCCACCCAGGATGTTCACCTCACGGTGCCCAGGAGGGGGTTGTGTTGTCTGGGCCACACCAGACTGGGCCCGAGCACAGGCCCCTGTGCCTGGATTAATTGGCTGTAGCCTGTGTGCAAGAGTGTGTGCATCTGCAATGTGTTTGTGTTTGTGCGAGAAAGGCCGATACTTTGATCAGGATGGAGCAGCATTTCTTTATGCATCTGTGCACGTGTGGATGTTACAGCATGTGTTGGACAGTGTGTGTGGAAGACGTGTGTATAAGATGAAGAAAAAGCACCAGGTCTGTGTACAGTCGTAGACACAGTCCTCAGCTGTGTGCAAATGGAGACTGAAAATCCATGCATTTATGCTTATTTGACTAAGTGTGTGTGAGTGTGTGTGTGTGTGTGTGTGTACAAAACAGACAGGTAGATGATTCAATAATTGCACGTTGAGGTCAGTTATGGATCAGTCCGGCTTGTGTGGTTTATCCTGAAACCGCAAGCTCATAGCTGCCCATTGTGTGAGCGGATTTAACCTTCCACCGCCATTGATTAGCCAGCATTGACTACTCTCCCATCACCCCATTTGTGTGTGTGTGTGTGTGTGTGTGTTGACTGTTGATATGTGTGCATGAGAATTTGTGGTTAACGTGTGTGTGTGTGTGTGTGTGTGGTGACATGAACGATCGGCGTGGATGTGTAGGAATGCGAGGAGGTTTGTGCATGTGAGGACACCTACTTCTCTTTGAGTGTGTGTGTGTGCGCGTGTGTGTGTGTGTGTGTGTTTATGGATCAGATTTTAAAAGGGGCAGCGTAGTTGGTGAGTCCTGGTGCTAACGTGATTGCGAATGACAAAGCGTCCAGGCGGGTTTGTTAGCTCCATAATGGGGAATCAATAGACACAACACAGATGTCAATACAACATGCTTTATTGCGTTAAGCCGCCTCACCCCCACCAAGGGCTCTGCACACACACACACACATACACACACACACACGCACACAAACTATCTGAGGATGGATCTGCTCTGTAAACACATGCATGCAGCCATTAAAGCACTTACACACACACACACACGCATACATAAAACATGCACACCGACTGGTATCGTTGTCAAACCTGTTTGTGCATGTGTGTGTGTGTTGTTCCGTCACACACACACACACATGCACGCTTTTTGCACAGCTGCATTATGTATTCATGGACTTTATCATCACGCATTTTCACACGGTGTGTGCTGAAGTCACTGGACAAGGTTTCAGCGTCATCGTGCTTTTAGCGATAAAACTTACACTTTTTATAAACATTTCTGTCTTCACAATATGTGCTCAGGTTACTACATTACCCAGGGTTCACTTCTTTTTTCGTGCATCAGTAAATCAAGACAATTACGTTGTGTTCATTCCAAACCAACCAGGAGCATTACACTAATGAGTGTGTGTGTGCCAGCAGACCTGCCACACACACCTCCTGACTGACAGCTTCAGTTACCATCGATATAAAGGAGCGAAGTAGTCGTATATTTTATCCAACTCCACACACACACATGCACAAATGTGTAACTGCTGCAGGGATCACACGCACACACACACACACGCCCACACACACGCGCGGACCCTTTTGTCTTTGTTACACATAGAGGATAAAAGTCATTTCACACCATGGACACTACCTGCTGTGCGGATATCAAATAAAAATCCCCCCACAACCAAATATGGTCACCTGAACTCTGCTTCCCCTCTGCTGCTGGCCGTGTGTCGGTCCATCCAACCAGCTCAAACTGTCGTTGTTACCCTGGAAACATTCATAGGCCATTAGACAGATATATGGAAGGAAAGGAATCTAGGTAAACAGTCCTCCTCCACACACACACACATGCAGCCTCCGTTGGACAGTCATCTTTGTCTTGTGCTCTTGATGGTCACAAAGACCATTAAGGGCTAAATTGGCTGTACTCAGGCTATATTTGACTTCCCCGTGTATCTCGCTCTCTTTGGATTTGTAATCGCCAATCATATGTAAGTGTGTGCGTTAGTGTGTTTGTGGCCATTTGTGAGTACATTTCTGGTATATCTGTGTGTGTAAACATGAGTAGCAGTGTACTTACTGAGTACTTATTTCTGACGTGTTTGTGTGAAAATTGGTGTTTCCCTGATGGCTCATCTTAGTACTTATGTGTGTGTGTGTGTGTGTGTGTGTGTGTATACAGGCCAGTGTCCATTTTACACCCCTGCTAAATAATGAATCCTGGGCACAGCAGGGGACCTTTTTTGGTTTGACACCAATGCGCACCTCTAATCGAATGCACTCAGTGTGTGCTCCCCCTTTGTCCGACAAGGTGTCCGTTGATAGGCTTTCTCCTCAGCGCACATAAACGCCATAAAAAACCCCGTGCCTATTCATTCGTCTCATAGCTCACATTCCTTCTCTTCACGCTCCTCTCCATACCTCCTTTCACTCCCTCCATCACTACAATCCCCTGCCTTGGCCCGGCGTGTCACCGGGTGTGTTCGGCCGGAAGAAGGGAAGTTAGAAAGAAAAGGGAACACGAGGGCGAGGGCGAGAGAGAAACGCATGAAGGCTGCTCAGCTGATTAGTGGCTGATCTGAGGTCAGGGCTGCTGCTCACCTCCTAATTAAGCAGAATAATTAGGTTTCACACGAGTCAGCGGTGTGTGTGTGTGTTCATTCTTTGCAGCGCTGCACTGCTCATATTAGCACCTTCATGTAAACTGCATGTGTTTAGTGACCGTGCAGCTAATTCAAGGGTTTGCCCGCTCTGTGGATGTTTTTTAAAATACCTCCGAAGCTGTAAATGCAGACGGAAAATTTCAAAAAACCAAAGGCAGAGTGGAGACATCGCCGCTCAAACACCTACATTTCTAGATAAATTGGTTTCTCGACCGCTCGTACCCTCAGGATTAAGAACCAAGACCCACTATAAAATTTTTTAACCATAACAGTAAAACATAATCGTCTTATTCTCCCTCTCCCAGATCCAGATCTCAGCCGTACGTAATCTGTACGTCTTTGGTCCAAGACTCGTCTGTCTGCCAGTTTCCATAAGAAATGTTGGTCAGTTTTTGAAACGTTCTGCCTCCGGAGAGAGGAAGCGACTGACTGACTGATGGGAAGATGTTTCCCTCGGGTCAATTATGGACTTGTGTAGAAGGAGGATTGTTCCCGTGCTTAGTGTCTTAAGATGTCGAGCAGCGTAAGTTATTCTGGTGACTCATTTCCCAGCTGTTAAAAAGCATCGTAATTATATCCAACTTGCTTTTTAAGGTAACATAATTAATACAAATCTGTATTTCAATCGTTTACCGATCATAGTAATGCTTTCTCCTGTGTGTGTGTGTGTGATCTCCTGCAGGTGTGTGTGCTTATCTGTTAGCTAATGTCCATCACTGCCTGCTGCTGCTGGCGTGTGTAATACAGAAGTGCTGGTCTTTTGTGCCAACCTGAAGGCAGTGATCTTGTTCCCCTGCTTGCATGAATAGAGAGAACAGGGCTTAGCAAAGACTCCTCTGCTCCTTCACAGGTCTCTGACATAATGAAGCCAGTGTGTGATCTCACGCAAAACCTTTCTGTGGAAGTGTGAGTAAGCTCGTCTTGATGCACGCTTCTGCCGTCTCAAAGCTGCAGGGCTTTTTTATAGAGATTAAAATGACAAGGCCGTGGATAAGCAGAACGGTGTGTGTCTGTGAGTGTGTGTCTCCCTGTGTTTGAGTACATCCTCCTCTCTGAGTGTTTGCATGTTTATGTGCGCCACTGTAATGTAATCTTGCCGCTTGCAGCGCCGCAGGGACGTTTTATGCTCGCCAACATAGTTTGTATCGAATAAACCACACACAGAGAGCTAACGCGTGTCCTTTTGCATGTCTGCAATTGTGTGTGTGTGTGTGTGTGTGTGTGTGTGTGTGTGTGTGTGTGTTCCTGAGCAATATGAATCCCCGCAGCCATCAATGCATTTCTTCCTGCTGCTGATACATTTAGCTAATAAAGTCGGATGACGAAAGTGGGGTTAGTTAGATTGGTTTCCACCTCTTTTGTCTCCTCGCTCCATCCGTCCGTCCCCTTGGCCGCTGGTCAGCGCTGTTTTGGGGGCGAGAGAGGAGATTTAGACCCCCAATTTAATTTAGCGGACAGGGGTTATGGTAATGAACGTGGAGGAGAGAAAGGGGGAGTGTGAGGAGAGGCTGCGTAGGGAGGAGGGGCTGGGGTCCCCATTTACCTCAGGAACACCACGTCCTTCCTCTCCTTCCTCCCCCTGACCCCTCCTCCTCCTCCTCAGCCGGTCTTATTGAGGGACCAGCGGTGACTGTGAAGGGTTTTTAGTGAAAAACGTAATATCATGCAGGACGAGGGAGGGGGGGGGGGGGGGGCGGGGGGGGTGGGCGGGAAGGGAAAAAAAGAAAAAAAAAAAAAGGGGGAGGGGGGGGGGGGGGGGGGGGGGGGCTGTATGTATGCACAGAGACAGAAGTAAAGTGACAACAATAGAGGACGGAGAGAGAAGGGGGGGGTTGGACAGGCGCTGGGTCCGGCCCTTTTTAATAAATCTGAGTGCTCTGGTTAGTGCTTCAATCTGCTGTACTCAACTAACCCCCTACCCACATTACACACAAACACACACACACACACACACTCGCTTTCCAATACATACATGCACTTACTCTCTGTGACTCATTTTCACCCACATATGCTGCCAGACGACGAGCTCAAGGGCTTTTAGAAGGTGTTTCCTGCAGACTGCTCAGCTGCTGCGAATTGTACTTTACAACAGATGTGGACACAAAAATATGAAAAACTAAAGTGTTTGGTGCTTTAATATTCATTTGGATTCATTTTCCTTCTTTTGAACTTTTACTTTGTTGACAGTTTTCTACACTTGCCTCCACTGTCGACACACGGCAGAAAGGTAAAAAGTGCAAAGTCAAGAAGCATAAAAGCAGAGTAAGAGCAGTTCTAGACAGTGAGCTATTCTGCACAAGTACCTGGATGGACTGTATGCACGCAATGAATCCAGTTTGAGTGCCTGGTGAGTTAAAGCAACAAAGAAAACCCACGTAAACACACTGAAAAAACAGCCGCTGGCTATGTACCTTGCATTTCTGGGTCAATTTTGTAGTTTGAAGGTGTAATTTTCTTATTCGTCACAGATAACCGGCCCAAAACAGATGGCATGGTGTCATGTTGAGACATCTGCAGCAGCTACAGTGCAGTCTAATAGCAGAAAATCTTTCACCTGTCTCCAACATCAACAGTAAAAACGTCAGGTATTGGTCTCAGACGCTCCGTTGGAAAGAGCGAGGGCCTCTTTGTGGACCCACCATTTTGTACCAATGTGCAGTAATCACTCAGAGTGAAACCTCTGCAGAGTGGAGTCTCACTAAGACACGGTGGCGTGGGGGGTTTTTCTTTTTTGCATAAGGGGTTCTAGTCTCTCTGAGTGGAAACACTGTCGCTGTCATTTTCACTTTTGCTATTAATATGACACATAAAACTGACAACAAGTTCAGGCTCATTCTCTGGACGCTGTCAAAAGCCTCTCTGGGAAATGTAGAAGAAGACTCCCACACCTGGTAGAGGGCAGGCAGGCGCCACTTCATCATGTAATAACCTCAGCTCATTGATATTTAACAACGTTAGAGTTTGAGCGAGAGTGGAATATTACTTTAAATCAAGTGCATCTGAAGCGGCTCATATTTACGACCACATCTGCATTGGAGATGTTGGTTAAACCATTATTGATAGCATGTACACTCACATCACAAACCTAACTGGGACATATGGGCTGTTTGGTTAGGGAGGTTACCTAGCAACCGGGAGGTTATTAGTTTAACGTGGGCTGCTGACATTAGACGGACGCTTAAAGCTGCTAAACTGCTGCAGAGCGAGCCCCCGACCTGCAGGAAGCTCCGCGCGTCTGCCGGCAAAGCCTCGTTCAGGGGGCAGAGAAAAGCAGGAAAATTGTTAGAGAATAGTTCAAACTGATAGCAATGAGACGCGTATGCCAAACAAAGCACTTATAAAACCAAAAGTTTTGTTTTTATTCAGATTGGTGAGCAGGCTTTTCTTCCAGCCACTCTCCATGATTTAAAGTACCTCAGTCGGCTGTGAAGTTGCGACGTACCCCCCCTCGATGCACAGAGGCCAGACGTACTCACGCGCGGTTTTGAACACATAATCATCTTCACACTCCGCAGCTCCAATCTCTCCCACATACAGTACACACACATTTACTACATCAGATAAAGGAGCGAAAAAACTCTTTTTTCTTTAGCCTTTTTTTTCTCCCTCCTCCCAGCTCTCCTGCTTATCACTGCTCTTTTTTATCCTCTTTTATTATCCTCTGCTTTTATTCCTTCAGCAGAGGAGTGCTCAGTCCAGAAATGAAATTAATCTGTTGTACTACACCCCTCCCTCCTCCCTCCCCCTCTCCTTCCTCCTCCTCCTCCCGCATCTCAATCTCATTCTCTCTTTGCTCTGTGGCGAGGATTGGACTCGTCACTTTAACCTCTTCATATTGGATATGAATCTGTTAGCCTGCCTGCACCTCTCTCTAACACTCCCTACCTCAATCTACATAGTTCACACACACACACACGTACACAAATGCACACACACAAAGGCGATGTCACATGCACACAAACACTGTTGTGAACACAAGCGTGCACCGTGCTCACACACTCTTCATTCCACACAGGTATCTAAACAAATCTTTCTACAAATCCCAACCCTCTCACACACACAGACACACACACATGTTGACACGTCTGACAAACCGTCCTCCGGCGGGTTTCTCCCAGTGCCTCAATCAAAGCCATTGATATGAATCTGGGCTATTTTCTCCGTGCTGGCAGCAGCAGCAATATACCAGCTGTACTTTTTAGCAGCTACACATCTTTCATCAGAGCCGGTGCCTAGAAAATAGCTGTTTACAGCCGCCCCCACCCCTCTTTTATTCCTGCCACTTCTACATAGAGACAGGGTATATTGCCGGATTTTTAGCTTTGGCCTTGGCTGAACCACCCTTCCTTATTAGTGAGGATATCGAATGAATGAGAGAGGCTTCATACTTCATATGAAAAAGGGAGGCAGGAGGATGTGGGGAGGGGAGGAAGGCAGAAATGGGGGTGAGGGAGAGAAATGTGGGGAGTGAGCGAGGTTCTCCTTAATGGTTTCCCCTAGGGGTTTTTAGCAGCCGTGCGAGCTGGTGCAGCCACATATAGTCGTAGCAGCGAAATGGGACAGGTGAAGATCCTCTCCCTCCTCCTCCTCCTCCTCCTCCTCCTCCTCCTCTCTAAAGAGTGGTATGAATATGGTAAACCCGCTGTCCGCTTGGCGGCATGATTCTCTCCCAGAAAATGGCCCTGTGTCTGCGTCCCTCGGGGGTATAAGCTAAGGAGATTCTGCATTTAGGGCCAGCACTCACTCCCTTTCTGCTCTCCGGGGGTTTGAAAGGCCCCGGTCGGCTCCAATCCTCCTATCTGTCTCACCAGCACAGCAGCAGTGATAGCACACAACACAGCAGCTTAGCTTAAACACTGCGGCTGCAGCTACACAACTATCGCTATCTGGATGCATGGCTTTTACACACACACACACACACACACACACACACGCCGCGCGCGCACACATGCAAAGCCTCTATCCATGTCAGTGTCTCGCTGACTGAGTGAGGTACATTTAGCCAGTGTTCGCCTGAGGCAGTGAGGGATCACCGATGACCATCGTCATGTTCTGTTACACGCACACACACACACACACACACACACACACACGCACAGGGTTGTTTTCTGCTACCAGCTCTGCAGCTCTAGTCTTGTCGGGGTCAGAGAACATGGTTGGATGGCAGCTCACTCAGACAGTCTGTCAGTCATCCATTACGGGAGAAGACAAAGCGTCAGTTTACTTGCACCTCGTTGGCCTCGCAGCAGAGCCGGGAAACACTGACATATTCAGACAACACTTAAGTGTCAATAATGGAAATGATTATTGGCTCTTTGGCACATTAATTAATCTAAACGAGATGGGAGAAAAGGATTAGTAATGTGAGTTTTGAAGCAAAACTGTAATTCAGCCTTTAAGAGCAGGAAGAGCTGGTTATGATCACAATAACCAGAAGATATAAAGTCATTACATCAAGCTATCTCCATTAAATTGATGTATTTCCACATTCTACTCAGTAGGTGATTACGTTTTTCATGCGATATACAGCCCATGTGTAAATCGTAATCACCTAGGCTTGTAAAATCAAACATTTATTAGGGTCAGGCTGCGGCGTAATAGAAATTTGGTATGTTGCCCAAGGACACATGACCCGTAGATGGAATGAATCCTGCGACCTCTCAGCTGAGGGTCCTCTGATCAGCTGACACATCCTGGAAGGTTTGGAGAAACTGAAACCTACAGATAAAGTAGGATCTTTCTTTTTTTTTTTTTAATTCAAACACCATATTTGTAGAGTAGATTAAATTATTATTATTATTATTAATATTCTCCAATTTTTATCTTGAGGTTTGCAGTAGTTTTACCTTTTCTGGTGGTTGATTTAACCACGCTGATAGAAGCTAAATGCGTTTAACTGGATAATGAGCTTTAAATACTGTAAGTAACCTGTTAATGATTTTGTCCATTTAAACACAATCAATGCTCAGAGTGGAGTGCTCCCCGCAGCGTGCACAAGTGTTAGCATTTGAATTTAGACGTGATAAAATATTGATGCAAATGTCCTCAGTGTGCTCATTCATGTGTGCTGAGGTCCAAGTGTGTGTGTGTGTGTGTGTGTGTTTTCAGATGACAGTGTGTGTGTGGGCATCGCTTTGTCAGAGTGTGTGTGTCCGAATGTTTTCTCCCCCTCAGCTGTGGCACATTTGAGCCTAAGTGTGTTTGCATAGCGCATCTGCCTGCGAGTGTGTGAGCGTGTGTGTGTGTTTGCGTAATTGTGTGTCCGTGCATATGTGTATTTTTGTGCGTTCATTTCCCAGCCCCCCACTCTCCCCTCCTTCCTACCGGTGGGGGGGGGGGCGGCAGGGGTCCGAGCGCTCAGCGCCCCGTGTCATCCCGAACCCCCTCCTCATCTCCTTTGTCTGCTCGTCAGTTAGGGAGCGGTCTGTACGGGACCCTGGGATGCGGGGGGGGGTTGACCTTTACCCTTAACCCCCTAACCCCAGCCCCCCCCTCGCCGTCGCCCCGGCGATTCATATGCAAGCGACCCGTCACCCGCCTATTCTTTTCTTTCATCTGTCCACGCCTGGCCAGGCTGTTGTGTCACGTCTCAAGTTCAAGTCCCGGGACAGGCCAGGCCATCCGGGGCCAGGCCATCCGGGGCCAGGCCATCCGGGGCCAGGCCAGGCCAGACCAGGCCTGGCAGGCAGCCGGGGGAGGGGGAGGGTGGGGAACCAATGTTTGGCTGCTCATTTTTTATCGTGGGGTCACGGCGGCGGCGGGTCGGTGTTTTGGGGACGGGCTGGGGTTAGAGGCCGAGGTCAGCTGCACTCTGACAAACATGGCTTTTTTTTTTTAAATCTGCTATTAAGCCTGTAAATCTTATTACTTCGAGAACAAGTGAAACTTATTTGGTAATTAAACGTTTTGACTTTCATGTACTTAAACTTGGTTCAAGGTAAAATAGATGACGCACTTATTAAAACTGAGGCGGTGTCATGAAGAAAGGAAAGTTAGAATAGAAAGAAGCTTGTGCTTTATATCAATGAGGGTAAAAAAGAAATAACATAAACACACTTTTTCTGACTTTTTATCTATAATATTTCTTTATTAGACTGTTGCCCAGTGGCTCCAGTTAAACCCAGTGCAGCATTTCACATCTACAATCTAAAGTCCTTCTGTTTCTGTGGAGAGGCCCCGTCGCAGCCTTCACTGCTCTGCTTTGGGGGTTGGTGCCGCGGTCTCGGGGTCAGGGTCAAGGTGGGTGGGGCCTGGGTCAGCCAGACGGACGCGCAGACGGTGG
The DNA here is from genome assembly GCA_943593645.1 of Bovichtus variegatus. Classification (NCBI taxonomy): domain Eukaryota; kingdom Metazoa; phylum Chordata; class Actinopteri; order Perciformes; family Bovichtidae; genus Bovichtus; species Bovichtus variegatus. Next base: position 117,625 of record CALSCE010011039.1, read on the forward strand.
ACTTGACATTGAGTGGATGAGTGGATTAACAGGATTGGGAGGCTCCTTGTGTTTAAGTGTATTGTCAGCGAAGAAGGCTCGAAAGTGATGGTTTCGGCGGGTAAGGGTCGCATTAGTGTGTGCTGGGCAGAAGATTTAAGTGTGTGTGGTTAAAGAATTTTTTTTTAATGCTTGTTATCAGGATTCTAGATATTAATTATGTCTCTTATCCATTTTTCATCTGCGGAGCAGGAGGTGACCTTTTGTCAGTTAATGCTCTCCTTTCCATGTCTCCACTTTTTCATGAGCGCGCTAATTTATTGTTTTTATTGGACGGCAGACACATCTTATAATATCTCTGCTGACAAGTGCACTGTATATGAAAGCAGAAAAACATCCACGCACACGCGCCGTCCTTCAAAATATACATTTGGCAGTGAATGAATGCATTGAATGAACCATATACTGACAATAACTACGCTTTCATTAAACTGAAAGACACCTCCATTGTCCCAGCGCTGCACTGTCAGCCCACAGAGGACACCCACTCAGCGCCAAGTAACAACAACAAAATCTTACCATTGTACGCCGCACACTCCACACACATTAACCTCAGAAAACATACAAATATGTCGTGTTTTGTGTTTCTGTTTTTACATGGAAGATGCAGAGCCTCACAAAGTCCAAGGATACGTTAAGCGTGGAACCAATTTGTTTAGGCATCTGACTTTTAACCCGCTGCTTGTGTTTGGGGCATTCTTGCTGATAATGGGCCTGAGTTTGTTTTGAAAGCCTCCCAATTGACAGTTGATTGAGCTGGCCTGAAGGTTACCCAGCAAATGGAGGTGACTTCTGCCCTGTGAGAGCCGGCGCACGCCAGCCGACGGTTGTTCTGAGACGTATGTAGTCACGCACTGACTCCTTCAGTGTAGTCTGCACGCTGAGGCTGGAGGACTGCGACACAAAGAACAGTGTTTATATAGCACAGCGTTCAAATTTAAGGGTGATGGCTTTCTGTGTGTGTGTGTGTGTCTCTGTGTGTGTGTGTGCATGTATGATACGTATGTGTGTGTGTGTGTGTGTGTGTGTGTGTGTGTGTGTGTGTGTGTGTGTGTGTGTCTGTGTGCATGTA
>CALSCE010011039.1:180523-203112 GCA_943593645.1 Bovichtus variegatus
AAGAGACACAAAACAACTACAAAGAGACACACAACAACCACAAGAGACACAAAACAACCACAAAGAGACACAAAACAACCACAAAGAGACACACAACAACAGAAAGAGACACAAAACAACCACAAGAGACACACAACAACCACAAGAGACACACAACAACCACAAAGAGACACAAAACAACTACAAAGAGACACAAAGCCACAGAGAGATGCGTGACAACTGAAAGTGTGTGTGTCTTGAACTAAACTCAGGTGAAGAGAAGAGGGAGAACATGAGGAGGTAGAGAGAGCAGGAGGAGATGAACTCAAGGGAAGAGAGGAGGAAGAAGAGGAGGAGGTAGAGAGAGCAGGAGGAGATGAACTCAAGGGAAGAGAGGAGGAAGAAGAGGAGGAGGTAGAGAGAGCAGGAGGAGATAAACTCAAGGGAAGAGAGGAGGAAGAAGAGGAGGAGGTAGAGAGAGCAGGAGGAGATGAACTCAAGGGAAGAGAGGAGGAAGAAGAGGAGGAGGTAGAGAGAGCAGGAGGAGATGAACTCAAGGGAAGAGAGGAGGAAGAACGTGAGGAGGTAGAGAGAGCAGGAGGAGATAAACTCAAGGGAAGAGAGGAGGAAGAAGAGGAGGAGGTAGAGAGAGCAGGAGGAGGGATGTAGGCACACAAAGAAAGTAGGTGAAGCTGCAAAGGGAGTAGGAGTGTAACGTATGGGGGCAAGGAGGAGAGGCTCTCAGGCGAGGGAGCCACGTGACAGCAGAAAGAAGAGATGCTTTCTCTTGTGTGGTTATGGTGCCTCGGTGTGTGTGACTGTGACAATGTGACAATCACATGACATACTTCACCCACTGGCTGGCCTTCACCTCCCACACGCTGCCACTCAAAGTAAATGAGCAGAGCAGAGGAGGCACGGAGAGGCAGAAACAGTGGGATGACTGATTGGGTAAGAAAGAAGAGGAAAGAAGAAAAGGCTGTGCCTACAATCCACACACTTATTCTCCGCCACTTCATTTCCATTCCATCCGCTGCTCGGCTCGGCCGCTCCTCGCTCTCCAGTTCAGGCTCTTGAGTAATTACTGGTACTTTCTTTCAACTCCCCCCCTCTCTGCTGCCTCCTCAGAGCTGATGTAAGTGCTGAAGGGCCCTTCATTAGGGAAGAAAGGAGTGTGGGAGAAAATATGTGAATGTGTGTGTGTGTGTGTGTGTGTGTGTGTGTGCTCCCATGATGCTAATAAGGGCCATGCCAGGCGACGTCCCCCTATAATAACAGTCTATGTAAATGCCACTGCGGGGCGACACACCTGTTGATGGGCCTTTTCCTTCCTTCCTCGTGTATAAATTACGCATGGCGGCTCGCTGGCGCAGTTTACAGGTAAACACGGCGCCTCTCATCACCCGCGGCGGTAACGGGTCTCCACAGCAACGCCGTGACGCGCCAACCGGGAGCGAGCGGTGGAACAAACAAACTGCAGCGGCGGCGGCTCCGGGCTGCAGCCAGCGACCGGTCCTGCTCCGAGATCGTGTAATGAGAAGATGCGTCACTCAGGAAAAAGAAGAAACCAGCGGATATGTTCACTTTTCATACACACACTGCCTGTTTGATCTATTATATTATTCATTAAACTATTAGTCGTGGTAACTAACAATATTTATTGTGCCAAAAAGAGTTGCAACAAACCACATCATTGTCATTTTAAGAACATTACATTTAATGCCACTGATGTAATGATAATACAATAACATAATAATGCAAAATGTGCAACGTCTGCGCAATGGCTCATATTATTATGGTAGGGTTACCATAATATTACCTGCTGTTGGCTGAAATGTTGTAAAAACAACATGCAATATTGTTTTATATAATATAATAGTCAGATAAAATGATCAAGGTCATGTCTGTACTGGATATTGTACGATAATTCGCTTACGTAAAAAATATTGAGGTCATGTCCATATATATATATAATATATGGACATGACCTCAATATGTTTTACGTTATCAAATATATACATATATATATATATATATATATATATATATATGTGAATACTGTGACAGGCCTTGTACGAAAATGATTATTAGTTGTAGCCCTACTTGGAAAAAAAACTAAATATGATGCAGAGTAAAAGATACCAGAGCCTTTAAAAATTCATATTTTGACCAAAAAGTAGATAAATACCCACAGAAATGGAGATGTTCAGATCTGGTAATTGATATTGATATATAATGATATTGATAACATAAGTTTTGTTTCATTTGTAATGTAATCCAAATAGACCTGAGGTATTTTTAATGGATGTGAGGCATCTGGTGTGTTTATGTTTTCTGGTTTATTTTGTGACAAACATCATACTTTCTTCTCTGTATTTCTTCATGGTTGGAATGACAATTAAATGTAACTTGAACAAAACAAAAATAAACTTTATCTATTGAGCTTTTTTTACACAATAACACATGATTGTGTCTAATGAATCACAGCGTTTATAACAATCATTTCTTCTTTCCCTGGTTTTGTTTCTCCTTGCAGCTCCCCGATGGACTGAAAGTGAAGCTTCCCAAAACATAGACGATCTTTGGCAACAAGTGGGCGTTCAGTTCCTCACCCCCTCCCTCCCTCCGTGGGTCAGCGTGGGCGGCCCCGTGTGGCAGGAGGAGAGCGAAACACGACACCCCGACAGAGGAAAGGAGGAGGGGGGGGGCTGTTGAGAGAACACGAAGTGAGTGAGTGGAAAAAGAAAAAGTCGGAGAAAGAGAGGCAGAGGAAGAAGAACAGAGTTGGCTTTTGGGGGGTTTTTTTTTTTGGTTCCTTTCAGAAGCGCCCGCTTGTCTTTGAGGATGATCGCGTGCACGAGGACTCGAACATGCGACATCGCTGCAACAAACGGGATGAACATTTAGACTCGTCGCATTCCGCTGCTCCGAGCACCGACCAACGGCAGCACGACTCCTCCAAACTTCGACCTGCGCCATTCAGACCCGGGCGACTGGATTTCTCTCCCCCCTCGCCCGCCTGCCGCCCCCCCCAGAGGCTCGGGGCAACTTTTTCGCACCAGACGCTGCGTACTTTAAAACTTAAAAATAACCAGACACGAAAACTTTATCCAAGAAACAACAAGGTGTCGAGGTATTTAAAATAAAAAAAATTTCAAAAAGCTCTCGCGAAGTGTGTTCGCCTGAGTTTGTGCGGTAGAAGCGAGCACATGATCGGCGCAGGTTCTTCTCGCACGAGCCGCCTGTGAGAACAACACCGGGGGAAGGAGTCGGCTGCCGCTGCTAACGCCGCTAACGCCGCTAGCCGCGAGCTAACTGCCGTCTGAAGTTACGAGTCGACGGGAGAAAGTGACTGAAGCAACGCGCCGAAGACCACGACCAAGATGAAAACCTCGGCAGACCCGGGTGAGTTGACCGGCTTAATTAAATACAACTTTTTTTTTTTTTGTTTTTTAAAGTTGTTTTTCACATGAAAACAACAGCGCCTAGCTCTCGGAGAAGGCTAGCTTGTTAGCACGCTAACGAACTATCCGCTCCAGGGGGAAAGTGTGACAAAATGATGGCGCTGGGGTGGACACATCCAAACCTCTTGTTGTTGTTTCAGCCGAACTGTTCGACTTAGTTCCGCTCACGACCACGTTGTTTTTCAGATACAGTGGGTCGACGCAACCACAGATTTCTATTATAAACTTATTTCCACGATATTTAACTTGAAGCTCTGCTGAGCTATTTACAGTGAGGACAGTGGCGTTAGCATCATTTCCCGGATCCGTGCTAAGGGGTCAGGGCCAAAGTGCACGGACCCTGGCTGTGATGGTCTTACATTGGGGATTTAGTTGATGTCCCAGTACTGGATGATTTGCATTCAGTGGAAGAAAAGCTTCCATGTAATTTAGCTGTTAACCAACACCACATGTAGTAACTAGTGAGCTGAGTGCACCAAAATACATGTAAAGATTAAAGTTAGGGCTGGGGGTCAAAAGAGAGATAACTATAATGTGTTTATACAACAGAGAAGACACTATAAAAACAACTAATAAAGTTGCTTTGAGAACAGATGGTATTTTTCTGTGTATGAAGTAGCTGCATGTAAACTCAGCTATTTGTCAGATATATTTTTTAAGGAAGTGACACAGCTATATACGTGTAATCATGATTTTTGTTCTTTTTTTTTGGTTGCATTTCCTTTATTACAAACTGGGGACCATTTATCAGCACGTCACAAAGTGACTGCATGATTGGGAACTTTAGTGCTGATAAGTCTGAGGTTGCAGCCGAGGTCAGATCCTGGACGAGCTGCTGCTGGATCTTTGCTGCGAGATTCTAAAATTAAACCGAGGAAATGTAGTTTGTCCCCTTTTTTTTTTTTTTGTTTACAACATTCTGTGTTTTCACTTTGTAAGTAAACCTGCTTGACACTTAACCGCTTTACTAAGCTGCTTCAGGAATTTAAACAGATTTCAACTATTTCAAAAATCCGCTCGTTTTTTTAAAAAGCTGTTTTTGTTGTCATTCAATGATTCTGATTTTCCATCCATAACTAAATAATTCTCCTCCATTGTGTGCTTTTAAACGCAGTTTAGCGCAGTAGTCTTGGGAGAGAGATACGATACCCATAATGGATGTTTAAGAGGGGAATGCCGCACCACAGCATCATAATTAGAAACGTTTAGGTCTGCACTGCTTCAGATCACTTTTTATATCACAAAACAATTGTGTGAAGAGAGAAGTTTTGTCTGAAGCCACATGCGTGTGTATATATCTTACACTGGAGGGACACAAAGTGCTGGAATAAGCTTAAATGACCAAAGTTGGCTGTTTGCTGCCATGTTTTCCAGTTGCATTCTGGGACGCATAGCCCAACATACTTGATTAGAAGTGAACGCCGTGACCCATGAAACCACCTTTTTTGATCTCGACCACGGTGCTCTTCAAGCAGAACATCTTAAGCAGGCGTTGAGCGATTATACATCGTCAATATGCAACAAATACTAGACAAAATACATTTCTGGGTCATAAACATTTTATAAAAAAAAAGCTATTAACCATATTTTTATTTCTTGCGGTCCAACCATAATCTTTACAAATTAAACTTTAGGATGTTCAATGTGTTCATGTGCAAAATTGAAAATCCAAATGTTATTTTCCAGCAAAGCTTAAAGGAGGTCTGAATGTTGCTGGTATGTCTGCCTGTACGTTTTCAGTAGTTCCTATTTGAGTTGATTTGTGATTCATACCAACCTCCCTTAATTTCTTGGGACTGAAAGAAAGTGAGCCACAACCTTAAATGAAGCTGTGTAACATTTACAGTGACATCAGTGTGGTTGTTGGTCATTTTACTTTGACTAGAAGGTTTTTTTTGTATGGAGGCCCATGCTGATATCAAAGAATCCCATTGGGTAACCCCGATCTGTAGCCAACTGACATTATGCATCGAGCTACACAGACCCTTTGTCTGTATTTCCCTCGGTGTTTGAGGCTGTTGACTACTTTATGTATATATGGGTCAACCTCCACTCCACTCTTCCTATCAGGAAGTCAGCAGTCTGGCCCCACCAGCTCCAATTTTCCACTTGTGTTACTCCTTATATCAACACAGCGCCACATGTGAGACGTCACAGCTGTAGACGGCCAGCGAGCCAGCAGTGTGTGTGTGAGTGTGTGTGTGAGAGAGTGTGTGAGAGTGTGTGTGTGGAGTGAAAGGGGCCATACATGAGCAATTAGCTGGTGTTAAGTCTGGTATGGGCTGGGCTGCTGTTTATGACTGTGAGTGTATTTATGTGTTTGTGAGTCTAAGTGTGTGTGTGTGTGTGTGTGTGTGTGTGTGTGTGCGTGTACGTCCATATGTCTGTCAATATGCAGCTCTACCTGACATTGATGTGGTCACAATAAAGTGAGTGTTTGACCAAATTGCTCTTGAGGAAGGCCATTTGGTTGTGGGCAGTTGAGTCAGCTCATTGTAATTACAGGGAGAACAACTAGACATCATTATGCAGATTCAAATAGCTCTAATAACACTGGTTAGACCAAAGCTAATGAACCACAGGCTCATTTTGTCAAAAAGAATGACGCTGTTAGTTTCCTTTGGGAAGGACTCTGTTGTGTTACTGTCTCACATTATACTGAATTATGCTGTTGGCACCGGCAGCAGCAGAGACGGCACGATCGCACTACAAGTTGCGTCCAAAACGTTTGTCTCCGGGAAAGTTTGAGAAGAGGTGTTGGCGACTTAAGTGTGCAGTGATTTAGGAAGTCTCTCTGTGACTTAGCGGAGATGCTGTAGTGTCCTGTGTAGCCTGTGGCTCGATATGGAAATGTCATGATTATCATGGCCAAGATGGAGATTATTAATTACTCTGCTGATGTGGACCTGCACCTTTGTAATGTGAGTCAAACGGATGATAAGGAGTTCTGATATTAGTTTCATTTTGTTATTTCTTTGCAACGCCCTTTCGTTTTCAAAAAGAAAGTTTATATTGTTTATCTTTTAAAATAGGAACACCTAAAATCGGACCTAATTTTTTGCAGCACCAATCCGCTCAGGCCATAAATATGCAGGTACGGACCAGGTTCATGTCTCCAATAGAAGCTTAATCATGACAGGATCCATTTAGGAGAAAAATGCCACCACCAAAAACCCCCTAAATACCAGTGTTCCTCACAGGATGTACCCGTTCTCCGGTTTTCCTGCCATTATGTAGTTACTGTGAGTGATCAGGTCAAAGCAAAGGTTGACCTGATCACATTCCTGATTACTACTGAGCCGAGCCCAGGCAAGCAGACCCTGGAAAAAGTAGCGCGGAGTGACGTCAGCATTTCTCTGGTGTGTTGTCAAGTGGCGGCCCGGGTCAGCGTGGCTACGATCGTCTCTCGATGTTACTGCAGGCCTCTTTTCCTGGAAGTGTGTATGTACAGTGGCTTTGGTGACCCATACAAAGCTAAACGAATAGACAACAGGTTGCACGAGCTGGGACATGCTGGCCAAACAAACACCGGGGCCTCACACACAGGAAAGCATGGCAATCAGTCTGTGAGGTGAGTGTTGAGAGATATCCATGCCTGCAGTTTTATTATTAGCTTTAATTATTAAGATATACGAGACCCATGGTGTGATTATACCCACTAAAGAGTTGCATTGCTAGCTCTCCTGAAAAGTGGATTCAATTTGGTGCTATTCATCATTTTGTGATTGTAATTTTCACTGATTTTAGGAGAATGGATATCTAATAAAACCTTCACACAAAGGTTTATTAAAATCTTAGGTGTTTTATTTTGCCGCGTTGAATTGTATTACAAGCATTTTTAGGGCCTTGATTGTTTTTGCTGTCTCTATCTGGTGGATTATTTGGTATACCAAATGAGGCTTGTATAATTAAACCAATATTTAAGCGTGCACACATGGAGGTTTTGGGATTTTAAGTGCCTTGCCTAAGGACACTATGGTGGTTGTTGTGTAGCAGCTCGGATATTATGGGTATAATCCACCCTCATGTAGTGTGAAACCATTAGGAATCATCCATTTGTAATGTTGCACCACATTAGGAATGTGTGTGGGGAAGTGTGCTAATCTTGGATGTTGATCACTTATATAAAGTTTTAAGTTTAAGTTCTCAGACATTTGTTTATATTGTTGTTTTTTATATTGGTATATATATTTTATTGTTGTTTATATATTGTATTATTTGTTTATATTGTAGATAGCTGAATCTTATTTTATTGGCGCCACATGGTCTAGATTTGGCCAGTTGTTCATAAGAATGATAAAAAAAAAGAAAACACTTAAAAAAGAAGGGCATACAAAGTGAAATTATCTTCTTGTGTCATTTTTTGCGATAAGGAATTCAGTGTTGGAGCTCTCAAAAAGCAGAAATACAGGCCTGGCTCAGACTGTGCACTGACATTTGTAAAGTACATGCAGCACCACTTTGTTTTTGTCCAAAGAATGTCCCCATCACCATAAGTGTCTTTGTCAGCCGTCCCGCCTGCTTTGGTGTCTGTAAGTACGTATGATTGAGTGAATCTGTGTTGGCTCTGTGACAGTCGACAGCCGACCCCCAGCAGGGCAGATGAAAGGACGGAGCGGGTCAAGTGGAACCAGTGACTCGCTTCACTGAGCAGATAAAGCAGGTTTCTGCTGCAGGACACGTATCTGTGAAACACCTGACAGGATGCTGAGGTCTTCAGTAATGTTCGGTCAGACACTTACAAATCCCTTTTGCATAAACGCTTCTTATGCCATTTAATCCATATTTACAGCGAGAGGTCCATCCATCCATCCATTTTCAACCGCTTATCCGGGGTCGGGTCGCGGGGGCAACAGCAACAGCGAGAGGTGTTTTTTAAAAATAAAATCTAGATATATTTTAAATATCTTTAGTGCTAAGATGTAGACTGAAGCTCTGTCCTCCACATCAGACTCAGATGTATCAAGCGAGTTAAGCTTGAAAAGCTTTTGTTCGTCAAAAATGCAGACGGTTTATTTCAATCGCCCTTGGAGCTCTTTTGAAGGTTTTTGAATCAAACCAAGGCTGAGAGAGACACAAGGTGTAGAGGCAGGATTGTGCTTTGGCTGGAGCCATCCTAACTGAGAGAGGTGTGCTGCGTGTTATGGCTACCGTCTGTGGTTCGTGGAGAAGGATTTGGTTGGTTTTGGCGTTGTGCGTGGCTAAAAGGGTTGAGGTGGGCCAGAGTCTGCCGTCTGCACGCTGCAGAAGGGATAAGGGGACAGACTAGGTGTGGTCCTGTGTAGCTCTGTAATACTGCCCACATTACCACGGTCACTGCCAAAGCTCAACGAGCTGCTGCCAGAGCCAAATGTTCACCAAATGCCATATGTTTTTAGGTAGTCTGTTTTTATCTTAGGAGCAGTGCGAGGTAGTGCGCCAGGTTATGTTCTGGCAATTAGAGACCTACGGTAGGTGGTAACATCTAGGTTCTAACATGTTTTACAATGAAATGGGAGCTTTAACACACACTAAAAATCCAACTGTGGCATCCATTGGCAATTCATTGCGATAGCAGTGGAAAGTCTTCAGTAAGAAACACATCTCAGTTGATTTAGAAACCAGTTGTAAAATTATGCAAAAGTAAATTGGATATGCTTTCTGAAAAGGGACCACCTCAAGAGCCACTGAGGGAGAAGACTGCCAACAGGTTGCAGAGAGAAAAAGAGGCACAGTTTGGGGATTTCGTGGTTGTTTTGACTGAGTTGATCCAACCCAGACTTTTCCTGCCCATACACTTGTTGGCATTGCACCTGGATTTTTAGCCCACACTGCTTGATTGAAAATGTGAGATGTCCAGCTTTCAAAAATACCAAGCACAATTTTTATTCATATTCTCACGAATATGAGCCATGGTGCTTTTCTAAATACTCCTTTTATGTAACTCGGGGGCAGGCCGAGCTACGAGCGCCATTGAAAGCAATTACAATCCCAAGTGTTTGAAAGTCTCTCGGCTCTGTGCGGTGTTGTGCTGAGCTCAATAGTAATTACGGCACTGACAGCTGATTATTGCCAAAGTAGAATTAGATTCTTTAGGAGTTTTAACAAGAACGCAAGTGTCAATGTGGCAGCAGTCTGCAGGTTCAGAGGAGAGATCATTACTTGTTAAAGTGTCTTCGTATCCAAAGCAATTAAATCCAAAGCCAAGGCACATGTGTGCCGGCTCTTAACAGTATGAAAGCCACATTTCTTGCATATGAAACTGTTTCCTCCAGCTGATTTGTATTGATTCTTAAAGCACTGCAGAACAAGATGGGTTTTTTTTAGTACCAGAAGTTACCCTGAACTCACACTTTGGATAGATGGACACTTTATTGATCCTAAGGGAAATTTAGGAAACGTATGACGAGAGGCAGCTGCATTTAGCCTGTAAAGTGGCAGGTATGTCTTTTTCATCAAGTCCCATGTGTTGGTGGGATAAAGATCCTCCTCTGGGGTTTAAAGTATTATTACATTCACAAAAAGGACTAACCGTGCTTTAAATAAGTACAGTAATGGCAGATTTATACAGTAATTGACCGATGTTAACACAGATATATTCAGGGACAGACGGTTTTTCGTCATTTTTGCACTTCCCAACCTGTTATAATGCGAAACTTGCTTTTACAATTTTTGCCAACTGTGGGGACAGAGTTGTTTGCTATTGTTAAAGTGAGTTGGTGGCCTGTGGATATAAGATACTGCTTTGTAGCAGCAGGTTACAGGCTTGATGCAGTCCATGCGGTGTCGCCGTGCTCATTTATGTGTTTCTTGCTGTTTTTAAATGCCTCCAATGAAAACAATATAAATGCAATTTTTGTAAAGTTTTGACGAGATAAAGTCAGAAGAAGAAGGAATGTTTTGGCAGTTGCTGTGTTGTCTGGGACTATCAGGGTGGAGAAAACCTGTCTGAGGAAAGAGCGAGAGAAAGAAAGAGTCGTTCTTCTCTGTTCTGTGCGCCAGAACTTTGTGGTTGTTTCCGTCTTTTTTAGCTGTCGCAACTTGTCCTGGGACTCTGTGTTTATGTAAGATGTGACTGTTTCATACCTAAAATACAAACGTTTTGCTAACGACTAATTGCCTAAAGACCTTTTTCACGCTGCACACCACAAAATGTGTACGTGTGTGTACGTATATACGTGTGTGTTACAGCAGGTATATGAGAATAATTAAAAACAGACTGTTCCAGGGAATGCAGGGGTCGGGCTCGTCTTGTTAGCCGCTTCAAAGGTAGGCCATAAATTACATTAGTGATAAGAATGGCACCATCAGTCGGCCATAAAATTAATTTGGCCTTTCTTTATCGCCCACAGCACACAAACCCAGGTCATGTTCTTCATTACAGCATCAATTTAAAGCTGAATTCTGCACAAACTCATGGCAAACTAAACGCTTTAGGCCTACACAATCTTGAATGATTTGATGAATGATCTAATTGAATCAAATAATCTGACTGAGAAAACAGGCTGAATCATTAACCATTGAATAAGAGTCTCAATTTACATGTTGAGTTTATTAAATCCTCGTTTATTCGTCATAAGAAGGAGATTTGTGATCATTTGCTGTTCCTCTTGGTTTGAAATCCTCCAGGGCAGTGATGAACGAGTCAAGTCTCTTTCTTTTATTTATTTATATATATATATATATATATATATATATATATATATGTGTGTGTATAAACGTGGAAGTCGGTGAGTCCCGCAGACACTCATCTCGCCCACTCGCAGCATTCACACTTTATTAGGGGGCCCGGACCCCCCACATGCCATGAAAACGGGAGATGTCTGTCTTGCATTAGCACACACACACATTGACACACTCTTTTAATTCTTTCACTACAGCGAGCGAGCGTGGCTTGCTCATTTGGGCTGCCATCTCTCTGCGGTGACGCCGTCGTGCCTCCGTCTTTAATGTTTTAACACAGGGAGCGAGCCACTCAGTCTGAGACTGAAACATCCAGCTTTAATGCAATAGACTGAGGAATTAAGACTGCGGTGGCTCTGCCAATGAGGAAAGGCTGACTAACGCACCCAGACATCACACATGTAGAAAGTCCCTCGCTGACTGTTTCGCATTTTCACGGACGCAGTCATCCAGGGCAAATTACTGGGATTGTACTATAAGCTACGAGCGGTACATCAACAACATTATGAGCCAACGTTGAAGAGTGGCAGCTCACAACCGTAGTGTTTGAGTTCAGAAGACAAGCTTCAGCGCTGCAGAGCTGAGAGTCTCTGCAGCGCTGAAGATGTCATGTTCAGCTGCAGTTTCAGGAAAATTGGTTTCGGTTTCTTCCGGTTTGAGTGTCCAAGTGGATCTAATAAACAGCAATTCCCAACAAAGTGAAAAGGAGATTAATCTGGCGTGTTTTTAAAGTATCACACGTGATAAATAGCCCTTTCATTGACTATGGAAGAGCACGTAACTCACCAATGAACTAACAAGTTGTTCCTTGAGCGTTGATCTGTGCTTAATATTAAGCCGCCATAACGTGTACAATTCAGTTTTTACACTATGAGATGCAGTCATTTGGTTACAGCTTTCCCTGATTCTGTGTTATCTTACATTTGATGTATTCCAAAGAGTTTCAAGCAGTGAAATATACAGATTTTAAATCAGTATCAGGAGAGAAAAAGATGTTTGTACTTAATATACTTTATGTAAATCTGTTTCTCCGTATTGTGCAGATTGCAGAGCCCCTCTGAGGCAAAAAGCACACACTATAAATAAAATGTACTCGACTTGTCGTTACCAAGAGTGTTAATCAGCGCACAAATATGCACATTCCTGTCTCGTATTTGCTCTGCTGGCTATGACTTCAGGAGAATTGAGACACACTTGCAACTCATTAAAAATGTAAATGCAGAAAAGATTAGTTTGTTTGATTCTCTGCTCCTTCAGTCACATCCCGAAACTTGTTGCTGGTTGTCCTGCTAGTTGTAATCAACAGTGGAGCCTCTTTGTCTGTGTGGAAAGATGCTGAAAGGAAAGCGGCATTCTGGGAAAGAAGGAGGGGGAGGCGAGAGGAGGAGATGAAATTTGATTGGCAGGGAGTACGAGAATGAGTCACTCATCCAGCTCCCTGGATTTGGAGCGACGGGCCTATTCTGGGGTGTGGTGACGCGTGTGTGTGTGCTAGTGTGTAGTAGTGTGTGTGTGTAGTAGTGTGTGTGTGTGGGGTAGTGTGTGTGTACGCATGCACACCAGTGTTCACATGGCTCATTCCAACAGCTAAAGTCACCAAAGTTGTTGGCCTAGCCACAACTTGTGTGTGTGCGTGTGCGTGTGCATGTGTGTGTGTTGGAGGAAAATGAAAGTCGTCTGCCGACCGAACCACAACACAGAAGCCAGATTTAAATGCAGATATTTATCTTCTCTCTCTCCTGCTCTGAAGTCTCCTCTGCAACACCACCCCTCTGCAGCTCGCTCCAACAGCCTCCATCAGTTTAAGTTGTGTTTACATGGATTATTTTCCATTGATCCTCCAGTAAGAGTAAAGTTTATGGGCTGCTGTAGCCAGGGTATGTCTGTCAGAATGTTTTTTTTTCTCATTACTGACAATGGTGCAAGTAAAAGATTCTGATTGTCATTTAGTCTTCATGCAAATCTGTGGGGAAGCATCTCATATTGATTTAAAGTATTTCTCTTTAGTGACGAGAGAGTCACTGCTTGATGAGTTTCCAGGAGGCGTGACACGCGTGTCTCAAACATGTAGTTCGGTTTGTTTTTGTTTGTGTGTGCACATGTAGGAGAACGTGCTGCCTCAGTGCACCTCTGCACGGAGACCATCGTCGCTTGTGTTTTTCTTTCTCTCAGTCTGTCTTCATTTCCCACTCACTACCGATCACACACACATTTGTACACACAAATACACTGCAGTCCATGCGTGCCTAATTCTACCCTGACTGTAGAAAGCAAGAAATCTCCAGCGAGGCTTTCAGGTAGCTCATTACAGCTGAATGTTTTAGAGGGTTGTCATTTTCTGGAAGGAAAGCGTGCTCGGGCAGGTTTCAGAGCACGTGTACGTGCATGTATGTGTACTTCTTCCTCTCTGGGAATATGGACCTGAATCTGTCTCCAACCAGGGCTCAGGTGCTGCAGATTAGGACACATATTGTGTTTATTTTGTTTCCTACTCATACAACAGTGATAATTCTTTCCTGCATGTAAGCTGCGTCTTTGTCTTCCCCTTGGTGCCACCAGTCACACCTCTTAATGAGATGGGAAGGTGCGCCCATTAAATGATATTAGCGAGTGACCACAGACCATGACTTTGACATCCTCAAATCAGCTGTGGAACCGTGAGGGCCCTGCTGAGCGCAGCAGGAGCGTCTCCTCATATCGCAGTATAATAAGTGACTCTTGAACGTGCACACACACACAGACACGCGCCAGGGCCGGCTTAATTACAGCCTCGGCTGCTCCGAGGTGTTGCACAGTTCTCCGGGATGCGACCGGTGTCTGTCTGGCGATGTTCAGCCGGCCGCCATGTCACAGATTAGAGTAGTTTAGCTGTCTCAGTCGTAGCCGAGACGGTTTATACACTTAAAGGCTTCGCTTTGCAGACCGAGGCTTTACTGCTGTGGCAAATGGTCAAACTATGTACTTTCTACTGCGTCTTAACTCTTTTTCTGCAGACTTGAGAACACATCAGTGCAGCTGCCTGTGCTCTGAAAGTGCTCATCCCAAACGCTGAGGCTTTGTTTAGTTTGGATTGCTCACAGTCTAGGGGAAGCAGCGTGCACAGCACAAGCTATTTGGGAGATTGATTACTGAGATGGAAAGCAACCACATCATCCCTAAGAGAAGCAGTGGGCTGACTTTAAGCCATACAATGCCACTTCATTGATGGCTACTTGAAGCTCCAGCTGTGTTTCCAAGTCTGCCAACAAAACTAGCGTCACTCATTATTATTTTGCACAAATTTAAGGCATTAATAACAAATGGTCTCTTGGCAGCTCAGCTCATAAAAAACTGAGCATCCAGGCTTAAGTCTCAGCCTCACACATTAAAACACACTCCCATAGAGCAATTGTGTGTATTACGACCTCTGTTAAAATGTTATTTAATCTTTTTTTGTAGACTTTTTTTTTATCTACTTTTGATGTTCGGGCAGCTTTTCTTCCTGTCTCTCTTTCAGTTCCTCTATTGAATACACTCGTGTTCACACACACCTTTCTCTTTCTCTTTCTGTCAAACTTTCTTTTACTTTTCTTATAGAACTCTGTGTCTTTGCTCCTTGATTTGGAAATGAACATGCAAGCACATGTTTTAACATACGTCTCATATCTCTCGTATAAGGATTACATTTTTTTATCAAGACACATATTTCTGTCTTTATCTCTCCTCCCTTAAATCTGACCCCGTCTGCCCTCCTTCCTCCCCCCGTCTGTTTCTGTCTGTTCATCTGTCTCTGCAAGCTTCATGTAATGGAGGGATCATGTGAGACGTGAGGTGAGGGTTCACGCCATGCACCTGAGGAAGGCAGTCCTCCTCCTCCTCCTCTTGATCTCTGCTGAATTGTGTTTCTTTTTCCCCTGCTGCACTCTTCTTCCTCCTCCTCCTCCTCCTCTTCGCTGCCTTTCCACCTGATTTCCTCCTCGTCCCGTCTGTTCCTCTGACGCCTCCCTGGCTTTAAGCCACTGGCTCCTTGGATCTAAACTCCATCCTTACAGAGCAATTATGAGATCAACTCAATGAGGAGCAGCGTGTTGTTAAACGGTAGTTTGAGGCTCCTCAATGAAGCAGTGTTGGAGTGTCTGTTGTAGACTGGTTGTTTACGCATCAAGGCGTGAAATGAAAACCCAGACAAACAGGTCTGCGAGATCGATAGCTCTTTATCTTAAACGTGAGATTGACCTCACATTATATACAGATTGTATAAACTGGAACGAATGTGTGACTTTGTGCACATGCCAGTGGCGTTAACGCCCAACAGAGATTCCCCTTTTCCTGCTCTGTACCCATTTATTTCCTGTCTTTCCGTGTTATCCTGATCCCTGATGAAACCCCATCCAGATTTCAGCCCCCGCCTCGCCTGTTACCTCCGAGCGTCGCTCTCCGTGCCCCTGAATCATTACCCTGCAGAAAGACACACCGACCTTTGCATCGCTAAATATAGTCCCACCAAAGAATAGAAGGAAGGGAGGGAAAAATAAACAGGGGGGGGGTTAGATGGATAAATGGAACAGCATGTTAAAGAAAGTTGTTGGGGGAAGCACGTAGAGTAGGAGGCCATTTGTGTTGAGTCTTGTGGCCTTCTGGACAATACTCCAATGATGGCTATCTGTTATTAAGAGCACTGTTACAACCGTGGTGACGTCAGCGGGCCCAAGAAAAGCAGACCTGTGTGTTAGAGCCCCTCACCCATCAGCGCCGGGGCCTGTGTTTCTCTTGGAAAGGAGCACGCAGGTGGCTTTGGACTCCAGGCTAATAGTAAATGAGTTTTCCAACCCTGTACTTTGCTATTTATAGAATCCAATGGCCTGAAATGGTGTGTTTCACCTCCGCCTGACTATCAGAAATTATTTCTGTCTGGAGTGGAGCTCGCCAGATCGTACAAAGGGCTTCGGGTTTGTTTGTCTACTTCAGTCTAACGTGTAGCTCTGCATCCAGACCTGTGGTGCAGCCGCCCAGTGCCACCGGCTGATTTAAAATAGCTGCAACAGGAGTTTCTCTGCTTTTTTTACAATGTTTGGAAAAATGTTAGTTTTTTCATCACGTCCGTTTCTCTTCTCGTGCACTGAACAGCCAATCGGATGATATGTATGTGTGTACGTATATTTTGACACTAAGCCGACAGACGCTCACCGACGTCTCTGCTTGGTGTGTCACGAGAGAACTAAACATTTGTAGGTTTCTTGTAGTTATGATTCTACACAACAACAACACTTGGCTGTTTTGTTCAGTCTTACTGTTTTGTTTCTGTCCTTGTCCCTCTCCCACTCTGTCTCGCTTTCTGTCTCGTACTTCTTATCTGTTAATCTCTATTTTGACTCACTAACCATCAGCTGAAGCAGATGCACCTCAGATGACTGGACCCTCAGTTGTGCATCTGTCACACCATCAGCTGTGCGGTCTGACTTTCTGTATCTGTCTCTGTTGCTGTCAATGCCTCTGAATCATTTCCAAAGAAAGACCCTGGTTGTGAATGAATGGTCTCCGGAAGCTAAATGTTATTAATATACACTCATCTATAGGGCTGAATCCTGAAAGTTCACGAGTTTAATCGTCTGGTTTTTTTGTCAGAATTGAGAATAAAATGAGATGGTTGTAAAAGGTTGCTCGTGCAGCGCTTGCAGGACAGAGCGAAGTGTGTTTTCTGCTGTAAACACGTCGTGACAGCGCTGTAGTTGGACGTCTCCGCTGGTCCGCCAGCCGGAGACGGATCACACCCTCACAACGTAGCTCTGGATCGGAGCCCAAGCTCCAAACTCTTTTTTGGCAACTTTCTGTAATTGAACCATATTTTTTGTCTTGTCCGTCGTGACTCTGCCTTTTTTTTTTATTTCTTATTTTTAGTGCTAAAAGCTTTTGTTGCTAGGAGACGGTGTGTCTTAGGAGAGGCTGACTGAGGGAGGGACAGAAGAAGAGAAGAAAGAAAGCGATGGCAGTGGTGTTGAGGGGGAGAAAGGCGGAATCTGTGAAAGCTGAACGACGAACGAACAAGCTATGAGTCAGCAGGGACATCTGCAACACACACACATGCAGTGGGCATGGTTGCTATTCCTGTGTTCTTTGTCTGTGTGCTCTGTGCACCCACGCATGAACCCACTTACCTCTCCCCACTAACCTGTGTTGTGTGTCTGTGTACTTTGTGTGTGAGGGAGATATTAACTCGCCCACTTAGATTTGATCCACTCCTGCCGCGTATTGTATGCGTCAGCATGTGTCCGTGCACGTGCTTAAGTGTGCACATGTACATTTTCCCCAGTATGCACCCCATTATACAGCAGGGTGTTGTGTCTGCGGCCTTATTGTCTGGTGTGTGAATCATATGCTCGTACCCCATTAGTAATCTGCCTTCAAATGGCTATTATCAACTATCACAGCCCAGCTTGTCTGTCTTTTGGCTCACTCTCCGAGCACCATAGGAGATCGGAGAGCAGCATGTGGTTTATTAGTCACCGGGAGTCGTTTTGTTTTTCAGGATACTTTGTTCTCCTTAGTCTCTTTTGCAAGAATTCTTTTGAGTGTGGTATTCAGCCACCATATTAAGCCAATTTGAAGATTTTCTTTGTTTATGTGTTTATTTATCAATGTTTAGTCTGTTTCCCATCAATTCTCCTGATCATAGAATTAGCTAAAAACACAGTATATACATTAAATATAAAGAGACACTGCTCACTAGGGTTGGGTAATGTGTTAAAAATATTTCAGCTCTTTGGGGGACAGACCGTTAAATGTGTTAAATAAAATCACACAAATTCCCAAACAACAACCATGTATTCATCCAATCGCTCCAGCTCCACTCCGCTTTCATTTCAAATACACACAGTGAAAACTTGATCAATGGAGCTCATGGAAAGACATTAACATCACAGACACACTATTAGTGAATCATGTACAAAATGAATGAAATTAAATCAGAATTATAGCTCCTTTTTTATGCCCTCGTGTCAAGAGTTAGTTAAACCAGATTGAAATCAGGAAACGTGTCCAATTCCATTGTGAAATGGAAATAAAAAGGATATGGTTGTGGGTAATTAATGATTCCTTTTTGAAATAGTTGTGTATCTCTGAAATATTCCCATGACTCGCAAGAAATCAGAATTAAGGGATCAGTGTCTTTCATTGGGGAATTATGAAAGTTGAGAAAAGAAAGGATGCAACTCTGCCCCAATGTAGTTCTTGCAAAACGTGGTGTGTGTTGGACGCCTAAACGCTTGAATCTCTGCAATCTACCCCCCCCCTCCTGTAGGAGAGAGTTAAGTTACTCAACTTGGTTGTGTCTCCATTATTCAGCCTGGCGTCGATCACACGGGCGCTCCGTGCGATGCTTGGAGTTGGGTTTGCTTGCGAAGTTCAAACTACTGTGACTAGTTTTTCATGCACAAATAAATGATAATCTGCCTCCGGTGCTTATTCACTTGACTTGTGTTGTAGTGTGGCACCAGTTGTAAACGCAAGGTATCGCATTTACGTGGCTTCCTCGCTCTACGAGTGGCGTTCTTAGTCAGTAATGCATTTCTACTACAACTATTACTTATACTGCAGCTTCTGCCACTACTTCTCACAGCCTGCTGCTGCTATTGAGTAACGTTTGCAGACACAAAGCTGCACTTTGCACACCTGATAGTGTACTTTTGTTTCACCGTGTCCCACGTGGTTAGTTTTTCCATGACTCACTTTGACTCCATTTACACCTGCTATTAAAATGTCATCTGTATCTGATTAAGGGGAAACACATGTCCAGGCCGGCTGCAAATACACACATCGTTGTGGTCGGGAATTTGATCGAACACAGAGTCGGATATTTGTAAATGCAGTTCACTACGATTCAGACTATCTTACTCTATTTTTTTTGAGAAAGCACCACCCATGTAGGGAGGAATGTCGTGACTCACGCTGGAGTTTGTCTGCTCGGCTTCGTTTTCTTAAACTGACACCTGCCATTTTTGTTTCGTTTGCTTACCGTTTCCCAACCTATTTTTAAATGTGCACGCAGTGCAGAAAATGAAAGCACATATTGTGTAAATGGAAAAGTCATAATTGATTTAATTACCATCTGGGCACCATATCCAGATGCACTTCACTTTACCCCGGGATTTAGTTGCCAGGTGTGTCTTCTTCTTTTCAACTCTTTTTACGACTTCTTTTCCCCGCCTCATCTGTTCTTTTGTATAGTTGTTTGTGTGTGTGTTATTGTGTGCTTTTATGGCGCTGCCCCAAAGCAGTTTCCTATCAAAACATTGACACGGCAATAAAAGCACTGATAAATTTAAACAAATCCCCGTTTTATATGTCAGATTAGCAGGCCGATGCACAGATGCATCAGACCCTGATCGCATGATGCAGCAAATTTCATTCTATAATCTCCACAGATTGTGTCACGTGCTGTCACTGCAGCCAGCGTGATAGTCCGTCAGCCTTGATCATATCATTGTTAAAAGTTCACTGTCACTGCTATATAGACTTTGTAGAGTGTGGGAAACTGATTGTAACCTTGGTATTTAGGCTAGTGTGTTTCTTTACAGTTACATAAACACACATGCACTCGCAAAATTTGGCATTGTTATATTGTGCCCACATGTTTCCCACCCTCTGCTTTCTCAGCCTGATTGCCAAGACACATCTGGTCCTAATGAGGTGTGTGTGTGTGTGTGTGTGTCCGTGTGTGTGTGTGTGTCTGTGTGTGTGTGTGTGTCACTATGCAGCCCTTCAGCCTGGCCTTGTGTTGAAGTTGTGTTGAGTCTTTGACTGCCACCCACTGCTTTACAACTCAAAGCCTATACTTTTAACTTGTTGGATAATAGTGTGTGTGTGTGTGTGTGTGTGTGTTCTGATAGTAGTTATAAAACCATAGCTTGTATTTTGTCTGCACATATCTCAAGGCCTGTTAATCTGTTATAACAGTGCTGGTCCTCCAGCTTTGATGGTTTTGATATGACTGCGGTGTCTGGGAACAGATTTATTCCAAATGCTCATCGCCACGAGATCCACTTAGCGCCAAAGTCACGAAGAATTAAAGAAGACATCCGTGATTCTGTGACCCCTGACGGTCTCGTGTCTCGTAACCGTCCACTAATGCTCCGCTCGACTGAGTCATTGCTGTTTACGATTTCTCCTCCTATATTATCTATTCTTCTTTACCTAACTCTCTTTGAAAAATCAGAACCTGTTTAAACACGATTTGTTGCCTTATGTTTATCTCCAATGAGACAAAAAACAACCTTCAAGCTAAAAAAATAAATGGATGCCATTACGTTACAAACTGTAACATAGTGCCAAGAATGACCCAACACAGTAGTACAAGTAGTAATAATATAATAGCATAAAGTCCTGACTATTATTAGCGGTAAACACACCCATTGTGTTAACCCTGGTACCAAAACAGCTGTAGTCAAGGAGATAATTAACAACTTTAGAAGGATAATGGTTTTTCACATGCAGCGCGCCAACAACTTGAAACCAGCCCGTGTTGAGGGCCTGGAATAACCCGGATTGTTCTCGTTGTGTCCGTCCTTTCTTTGAATTCGCCTCTGTTGACGATCATCCAGCTGTAACCCCCCTCTCCTCTCTCCTCTCGCCCCCAGGGTTCGCATTCCCGGATTGGGCCTACAAGCCCGAGTCGAGCCCGGGCTCCAGACAGATCCAGCTGTGGCACTTCATCCTGGAGCTGCTGAGGAAAGAGGAGTACCACGACGTCATCGCGTGGCAGGGGGACTATGGAGAGTTTGTCATCAAGGACCCAGACGAGGTGGCCCGTTTGTGGGGGGCCAGGAAGTGTAAACCGCAGATGAACTACGACAAGCTCAGCCGAGCTCTAAGGTGAGGCTGAAAGAAAAGGAGGATTTTAAACGTTAAACTTGACTTAAGGAAGGAAATGCACTCGTCAGTCTGTTAAAACTAACAATGGCTTTTCTTGAGTCCTCGCTCCTGTCTGAAAGGTATTATTATAACTAAGGCAAGTCTGGACTCATGGTGACGTTTAGCTCATATTTAGCTCAAATGTTGTTAAGTATCAGAGCAGTCGGATCATCTTAAGTTACAGGAACTGGAATCATGTTGATTTGAACTCCAGATGAACTGTGATGAACTAAGTAAGACATCCAATAAATCCAAGACTGATTTTAAAATAAATCCAAGACTGATTTTAAAATAAATCCAAGACTGATTTTAAAATAAATCCAAGACTGATTTTAAAATAAATCCAAGACTGATTTTTAAATAAATCCAAGACTGATTTTAAAATAAACCCAAGACTGATTTTTAAAATAAATCCAATACTGATTTTTAAAATAAATCCAATACTGATTTTAAAATAAATCCAAGACTGATTTGTTTTAAAAATCCAAGACTGATTTTTAAAATAAATCCAAGACTGATTTTTTAAAAAAAATCCAAGACTGATTTTAAAATAAATCCAATACTGATTTTTAAAATAAATCCAACACTGATTTTTAAATAAATCCAACACTGATTTTAAAATAAACCCAAGACTGATTTTTTTTTTAAATCCAAGACTGATTTTTAAAATAAATCCAATACTGATTTTTAAAATAAATCCAAGACTGATTTGTTTTAAAAATCCAAGACTGATTTTTAAAATAAATCCAAGACTGATTTTTTTTTAAAAATCCAAGACTGATTTTAAAATAAATCCAACACTGATTTTAAAATAAATCCAATACTGATTTTTAAAATAAATCCAATACTGATTTTTAAAATAAATCCAAGACTGATTTTTAAAATAAATCCAAGACTGATTTTTAAAATAAATCCAAGAGTGATTATAAAATAAATCCTATTTTTTCGGGGTGAGATGACAGCACTGCAGGGGTTAAGGGTAAGCGTACGTGCGTTCACACACACCTTTTCAACATTATTCTCAGCCTTTTCCCTCTCTATTCTTCACGCTAAATGTCAGGCTCCCTCTTCAACTCACTTGTGTGTGAAGCGACGTACCTTTTTTTTATTTTTTTGCGGTCTTTGCTAGTAAAAGGTTACTATGGCCGAACAAACAAAGAACAGAGCGATGACTACAGGCGACAATACTTCAAAAACAAGTGCTAATCCAATAGTGGCGAGTGACTGACGTCACACGGACGACACTGTTTGAAGTTACACCTGCAATCACCGCTAACGCCGCCGCTGATGCCTCACGAGAACAAAACGGAGATCTTTGAGATTGTTTCTTTGAGTAAGGGATCACAGACACTTTGAAGACACTCGTCTCGTAATGTTGGTGACCTTTTACCTTTCATCTTATTTCTTTAATCTCTTATTTCCGGGTGAATTTGATTTTAATTACGTGGTCAAATGTGTGTTTTGTCGTGATTGAGCATCTGCACTTCGTGCTGAAACTCCAGGGTGACAGCAGATTTAGAAACGCACACGTTCACCCTCCACGGAGCACATGTGGGATGCTGCACAGTTTTTATTTAGCCGCCAGTCTGTTCACACACA